>VXBO01012494.1:0-21194 GCA_013400135.1 Rhinoptilus africanus
CTCTGATCATCTTTGTGTACCGCCTCTAGACCTGCTCCAGTTCACAGAAGACTGGTACTCTTGATAGCATAAACCAAAACCAGGCAAGCTGCAGATCACAGAATCATTCAGGTTGGAAAAGACCCTTGGGATCATCAAGTCCAACCATCAACCCCACTCTACAAAGTTCTCCCCTACACCATATCCCCCAACACATCTAAGCGACTCTTAAACACATTCAGGGATGGTGACTCCACTCCCTCCCTGGGCAGCCTATTCCAGTGTCTGACCACTCTTTCTGCGAAGAATTTTTTCCTAATGTCCAGTCTAAACCTACCGTGCTGCAGCTTGAAGCCATTCCCCCTTGTTCTATCACTAATTACCTGTGAGAAGAGACCAGCACCAACCTCTCTAGAACGTCCTTTCAAGTAGTTGTAGAGAGAGTGATGATACCTTCAAACAGGTATCTTGCTATACAAAATCCTTGTGTTCAAATAATCAGTGTCTCCAAGCTGTACACAACATTTAATGCTTCTGTGGTGTAAATAATGGTCTAAAACCTCAATTTTAGTCCATGAAGGCCTAATCCTGTTACCTGTTTCTGTTTTTCAGTTAAATTCCGTAACAAGTTTAATATGAGGATTTGTTACTCTGATTTGGCTTCCTCTCACTGCTAAGTACTTCATCCATAACAAACTTCCAAAAAAAAGGAAGAATCTCCAAGAAGTTAGCTGCTGAAGGAAGTGGTCTGTTTAAAGGGGGAAAAAAAAAAAAAGAGAGGAAGAAAGAAAGAGAGAAACTCTAGAAAGTGCTTAGTTTTTCATGTTAAAAAAATCCTTCATCTTCTGTTATCTTACTCAAACTCTATTTTTTCAGGCCTTTTTGGGAAGGAACTTTGCTACCATAGGCAAACCCACAGTCAAAAGCAGCATCTAACAACTCTTATGGGCTCTTACTGCCATTAGGCCTTGAAACTGGAAAAAGACCCAAATGTATCTCAGTGATCTAATTTATATATAAGCTTGTCTTTCTTCACTAATGATGTTTCATCAAGGCATTGCCACATACTAAATCTGAAGATAAAACAAAAACAACAAAACACCCCCCGGCCTTCTTACTGGTTTTCAGACAGCAATTTAATAGAGAAACAGAGAACTAGATTAACTTAAACAATATGTGCCTTTAAAGAACAGCATTAGTGAAATACTACTTGGAGATAAGCATTTATACATACGCTTATGTTCAATGTAAAAAAGGATATACCTATCCACACAACTTCCTTTAATCTAGAATATCCTACATACTTCAACAATACAACTTCAACCTTTGCTGTGCTGTTTGATACCCACACAATTCTCCAGCCAAACACATTCCCCCCACAACAGAAAAAAATGAAGCAAAACAAAAAAACCCACAACACAAAACCCAAAACCAAACACTGAAACAATTTCATAATAAAATTGTGTTAATAGCTAGCCACAAGCTTTCTATATTTTTAACTTTGGACATTTTTAAATTGAGCCTGATTCTGATTTACAGGTATCTTTAAGAACAATTCTTAGAAAAGTTCTATTCAATATCAAGCAGATAGCATGTGCAGGTCTCCAGATAACAATTTACAATCTCTGCACTCTTTCTACCCACATGCAAATAAGTACCTTTGTACACATTGTACCATTCCTTCAATATTTTCATAAACAAATACACCTACAATGGATCCATGGCATTTGGTAGGTACATACAAGAGTAGTAACCATGCAGCAGATTCTAACTAATTTATTCTTCTTTCAACTAGTCAAATGTACACTAAACCTTTAAGCCATATTTACACCACTTGTTTATTTGTGGTTTCCAAATAAAACTCTGCCAAGACAGTCTACATAAGAGCATCAATGTCCGAGTAGACCGTATTTTATTAATATGTGATAAAACTCATTGCATAAAGCCTACTGCATATTAAATGCACTAGGCTGAAAGAAGCCTCCTAAGTGCAAGAGGAAAACCAGAACCTCTGCTTACCACGCTCAAGCCTCCTCTTCCACACCTGCCTACACCAGCTCTCATTTCTGAAGCATCTTTTCACTCAACTGAAAAGGGGCGAACACCTCCCTCCTCATAGTCTTCTCAGTGGTACCATACTTAAGAATATAACCCTTAGCAAAGGAGGAGGTCAAATACTTATTTTGCACTTCCAGAAGCTTTTTTCTAACTACTGAACTGTTTAAGACAACAATCTTTCTTTTTTCACTAGGGCTGTCATGTAACTTTGTCACAATCTAAAAAAATCCCTCAAACCAGCCTGCTGCATTTCTGTATTTCTTTTCATTGCTCTTTAAATACGTTTAACCTACAGACAAGCACCACCACCAACGCAGCTGGCCAGTTACAGCTGTATGTGCTGGTAGGTACAGCTTAGGAAGAAGATCTTGAGATCACCTTTCTCTGAAATGATCGGTATGACACAGAGTAGCAGCAAAGCCAATAAAAGCTGGGAACCATCACAAAAAGGATTAGAAAAATTCGGACAGCAGATCCATAAACGGATACCCTCTATTTAGAGGGATGCACCCACTAGTATCTCACAATAGTGATTACTGTTGTTAGGGGAAGGGGCCATAGAAACTGGCCAAGCTCTGCTCTCCCTGGACAGCATCTCCCCTTGCCACAAAGACAGGCTGCCAGACCGGCTGGGACAGTCTCTGAATCAGCTGGGAATTTCTTACATTCTTACAGAGCATGTGAAGAAAGACCCAGACCCCAGAACAACTAGCTTCCTTGCAATGGATGTCAAAGGAAGGTCAGTAAGTAAGGAACAGGTGACACTTTGGTAACCTGACTCCTCACCACACTGGAGACTTACTTTATGTAAAGGATTTAAGTTATGCAAGGTATGAAAATACAGTACTGATATAGTCTTAAAGCATCGCACCACTTGCAGAAGTTCTGTATTTCATTTTTATGATGTAACTGTCTACACAAAGCTCAAAGGCACGACCCCTAAAATTTTCAAAAAAGTTTATATACATAACCAACTAGCTTATACTCTCAAACCTTTAAAGTATTTTTCCATGTGTCAGTGGAAAAAGAAATAACTCAACATCCAAAGTTCACAGAATCACACAGCGTTTAAAGCTGGAAGGGACCTCTGGAGACCATCCAGTCCGACCACACTGCTCAAAGCAGAGTCAGCTTGAGCAGATTGCCAAGGATCATGCACAGCCGGGTTCTGAGTATCTCCACAGCTTGAGAATCCACAACCTCTCTGGGCAACCTGTTCCAGGGCTTGACTGCCCTCATGGTGAAAACATTTTTTCTTATGTTTAAATGACATTTCTTATAATTAAATTTGTGCCCATTGCCTCCTGCCCATTCACTGAGCACCACCAAGAGTCAGACTCCATCTTCTTTACACCCTCCCTGCTGCTGGTGTACATGCAGAAACCTTTCTTCTTGTTCTTCATTTTCCTCACCAGATTTAACTCTAGGTGGGTTTCATCTTTCTTAACCCCATACCTGCATGCTCAAAGAGTGTCTCTACATTCCCCCCAGGTCACTTGACCCTGTTTCCACCTCCTGTGTGCTTCCCTTTTGTGTCTGAAGTTTTTCAGGAACATCTTGTTCATGCAGACAGGCCCCCTGCCACCTTTGCTTCTTTCTCTGCCTGACGGGATGGGCTATTCTTGAGCTTGGAGGAGGCGATCTTTGAAAATCAAGGCTGATTGATAACACTAGAATAGAACCAGGTGTACAGTCAAAACTCCACGTGAAAAAAAAAAATAATTAAAATCAAGTGAAATGCCCATAAGGGCTTAGAAAAGAGAGCACTTTAAAGAAGGACTAGGATTGCAACATCAGATGTTAGAAAGTCAAAACCATCAGAGGACAGAGGTTGGATTCTGTAGGCTAATATTTTTCAAAAATGCCAATGAGAAACAAAGCAGAAATTTCTCAAGGTTACAGACTGTTTGCCTGTGGGTACATGGAGTATGCTTACCAGAACAGCCATTAATAAAATTTCTTCTGTATCTTCCATTTTAGATTATGAAAATCTGTGCAGCCCAATGCCCTGTGCAATCACCTAAAAGGATCGGCAGAAGTGAAATTACACACGCATATTAATCCACCAACTGGCAGACTACTACTAAAACCATTATCATTGTCTGTCCCAACAGCATCTAAAGAGCTCAAGCACAGAGTGCAGATTCTTCCCCTTCAGTAGAGGAAATTCCAGCTTATGAAGTACTCTTTCTTCACCATGAAAAGAATGCCATTTAATTAGCATATCTTCTGAAACTGTGAGTACAAGTAGTCGCGTCTAGAACATCATGTAAAGGATGCAGTCTGTATCCCTAGTCAAACTGTCTGCTGCTTCTTGCTCCCCTTCTCTCTGCTTTGCCGATGCTTCACGTCAGTGCCCATCTGTCAGACAGGCTCCCAGAAGGAAGGCTCACAAGGTGGCAGAACTGGTTTATCAGACACTGCTGCTGAAAAGGGTCAACCCAGTCCATTGCCTGCTCACATTAATACTGCCTTCCTTACGATACGGTTTTGTACCTGCGTGATGCTGCGGAAAACCAGATCAAGTCACGAAGCCAGCAGAAATCTAACACGTTCATTTTTTGCATTCTTTTGGGTTAATGATAAAAATCAGCTCATTGAATGATGCCAGAGTCAGGCAGTCACCAAAAAATACGGAAGTTAAGCAGCAGCTACTCTATCAGCTCAAGCACCCTCTGAAAGTTGCAGTCATCAGCTTCATTCCACACATACAGCTTTGTACATACAGGATGACTTCCCCAAACTCGCTCCCTAAACTCTACACATAGTTAGGGTTTTCTGCTTTGTTACCTACGTTAACTCAAGGGAACCAACTGTATATAAATTGCATATGTTGACTACCATTTTTCTTTCTTTAGATAAAACTGGAAACAAATGTCTACTGACAGTTAGCTTTATAAAGTGCCCCAGAAAGAGACAACTCCTCTTAAATTGGAAGTCTCCAACAAAATTGAAAGGTACTACTAACCAGAAAAGACTTCAGGTATACCATTTTTCACCACATCAACAAATTCTGATGATTTACATGACTCTCAGCTTCCCATACTAGGTAAACAGCCAATGCATAATAAACGAGCAATCGAAGAGTCTACTGGGAAACAGTAAAGCATCACTAAGACGACTTCAGTTAATTTTACTGTCAAAGGTACATAGTTAATCATTAGAGCTCTACTAGGGGCAAGAAGGTTCATGAAAAATTAGGCTAAAAGGCAACACATGAGGAATACTAACAGCTGGGTATAAACTAAAGAACTAGATCAGTCCCAAATGCAAACTTTAAAAGTACATTGCACAAAAAGAGTAAGTAGGTATAGATGAATGTATATAAAGAGGAAGACTCTAAATTTTACTGAAAACAGTTAAATCAATCCATCAGATGGATGTGGTTAATATACCTGAACACCTTATTATGGGAGAAAAAAAACCCTGAGAATTCAATCAAGTCAAAGAGTAATAGCAAAGACTGGGGACTCTATGTTAGAGATACAAGACAAACAGTTTACATTTCAAAGCAAGAGACTCAAGAATGTTCAAATATTACTTTGACTTTAAAATGGTACTGCTTTATGTGTGGCTAATTACTTTCAATATATTCCAGTTAGACTTTTCTACTTCCCGACTGCCTGGCCAGCACGGCTCTGGAGCACAGAAGTCACAAGAAGCCACATAACAAGAGTCTTAGCAATCAAAAAGAGCAATTAGAGAGGATTCTTGCTATATACCTGCAGTGAGAATCAACATGTTCAATGCCATTGTGCAGTTAAGCAGCTAATCCCTAAAAAGTCACTGCTCAGCATGTATGAAATGAGATTTCCAGAAATTTATATTTTAGCCAAGTTCTAACAGAACTTCGCAAGTATTTTCAGAGAGTATTGACAACTGGTGAATCAAAACCCTCCCAACAAAGTAGAGGCGCTCCACAGAACACTTGCAGAAGTTTTTTACAAACGTAAACACAACAAATGGATTTTCCTCTCAACCTTGACTGAGAAGAAACAACTGTTTGTGCCACAGCTTCCCTCCCTCCTCCCCCTGAAAAAAAGCAACTTAAAATAAAAAGCTAAAGATGGAATTTCCCAAGTAAGTACCTTACAGTTCAATAAAGTTACAACTGTTTTGTAATAAAAAAAAAATGCCAATCAGCTTTAATTAAAGAAGGGTTGTTCCCCCATTATAGGAAACCTATTCATAACATGCAAGAACTCAAATAACAGAAAATGAAAAAGCAACCCCCTTCTACATTTATCTTCCACATGTCAAAGCATCTGAGGGGGAAATTTCTCAACTCAACCAACTGCTGGCGCACAGATCAATACTCCCTTCTGTGGTGCAGGTGAGCTCCAGGATTTGGCCCTACGAAAATCACGGACTAGTGTGAGCTGGAAGGGACCTTTAAAGGTCATCTAGTCCAGCCCCCCTGCACTGAGCTGGGACAGCTTCAACTAGATCAGGTTGCTCAGAGCCCCGTCCAACCTGACCTGGAATGTTTCCAGGGACAGGGCATCTACCACCTCTCTGGGCAACCTGTGCCAGTGTCTCACCACTCTAAGAGTAAAGAATTTCTTCCTTCTATCTAGTCTCAATCTACTCTCTTTTAGTTTAAAGCTACTGCCCCTTGTCCTATCACAACAGGCCCTGCTAAATGTCCCAACATCTCCAACTTCATTATTAAAATTATTTATTTTGTTTCTCAAAACTTTGTCTCTTTTCAAAAGCTGGCCTAATAACAACTGTAGGCGAAGTCTTCACTGTGCTTTTAACTTAGAAGCTCAGCACGTAAGTGAGACACCCCAAGATTAGCTTTGCAGAGGTCAAAGGGCCAGGGGCAGCCTTAACACGGGTTCCAGATTTCTGCATTTCACGGAGCACCACTGGAGGGTTCACAGTTCCTCACTTTGAGATGCCATGAGGCGTTTCAACCAGCTATACCTGCCTTTCAGGAGAGCCGCGAAGAGGGAAGTAGAAAATTCAGCATTGCAGTTAGCCTGTCCTCATGCTGAGTGGGCAGCTTCCTGCAGCAGCAGAAACTAAGACCATTTTCCAGCCTCCACCTCCAGCCATCAGGACCAGCTCCCACTTTTGCACCTCCAAACCTAGGCCAAAGGCTTTCCTCCGAAAATGGGCATCAGGACTGTCTTAAAACTCAGGTTTTAAGAGAGCAGGGAGGCTGTCTCCCTAAAGGGCAGACATACCCTTCATCCACTGCCCTTCTCTTTGAGAACTTCATTGTTCTTCACCATACTGCTTCAGCATGGAGACTACTTTATTCATGACATATACATGCTGAAAAATCCACGCATACAATTCATCAGCCTTTTATTAACATATTTAAGAACTTCTGGAACATCAGTGTACTGACAGCTTCTAAGACGACAGAAGAACTAAATAAAATACAGAAAGTGCTTTCAGAAACAAGAAAGAGAAGATGAGAAGGGTAAGGTGGTTTTTTGTGAATACATTTTTAAGACAAGAGGGGTTTACTTCAAAACACAGAAATACTGCAGCTCCGTTGTTTGCCTTCCTGAATGACTACGGGTCAAAAAAAAAAGCTTCACTATAAATAAATTAAGATTCTTTTCCTAAACATTCATCATCTGGCATAAAACGAACAGTAGTTTATATTTTCATAAAAAGGAATGCATTCCTTCTAAAAAGTAGAAAAAGGCATAGTACTATCTCACTTTTCAGTGAAAATCACACTGCATCTGAAGTATAACAAAAAGAAGAGGCAGATGTTCTGTGTATACATACATATTAATGTAAAGTATTCTATTACACTAATGAAACTATTTTAAAATGCTTTTCTCTATTCCTATGGAATTTCAAAACAAGCTCTAGCGTATCATAACAACTTCCAGTTCTTTCATCTTCTAATAATGTATATTAAGAACATCAAAAAAAATTCTTGGACACATATCAAGGTAAAAAAAAGTAACTCGTATGCCTCCTTTCCTCTTCTGAAAGACATACAAGATAAAAGTCCTTAACCTCCGGTGGTCAGAGAGCCAGCTGAGATACCTACAATCAAATAAATAACCCAACTCCTGTCTACTTTACACGCTTTCGTTGCCTGTTACAGCTATTATTTCGTGCTTCCTTAGACTTCAGTTATTCCTGTGGCTGCTTATTTTTATTTTGTGTTTTAATATCTATCATGTGGAAGGAAAAGAAAAAAGATACTTGTTTCCTCCAAATAATGAAAGGAAGTAAGGCAGCTTTCTAACTAATACTGCATTGCTAATATTACTTCATTGACAGTCCATAACCAAGGATCAGAAGCAATTAGAAAATCATCAACAAAGGACATAACTATCCACTTTAATAGGGCTGTACATGAAAACCAGGTAACTTCCTAACATAGACTGACCAAAATATGTGTTATATAAAACATGTTATACCACCAAAGAACAGGTATTTACCTTTGTTG
The DNA here is from genome assembly GCA_013400135.1 of Rhinoptilus africanus. Taxonomy (NCBI): domain Eukaryota; kingdom Metazoa; phylum Chordata; class Aves; order Charadriiformes; family Glareolidae; genus Rhinoptilus; species Rhinoptilus africanus. The sequence continues at coordinate 8,465 of VXBO01012494.1, forward strand.
CAAGTTGTGACACTGAAGATGAAGCTTCATCATGAAGAAACTGGTCTTTATTCTCAAAAAAGAAAAAGGATAAAGATAAAAAAAGGCCCATAGTCAGTTTTGGTTTGACAATCAGCGGTGACACATTTTAGAGTATTCATAAATGCTTTTATTCTGTTCAGCCCATCATAAAATAAAATTGACAAAATAGGATCACAATGCAAAACTAAGCGAACACCACTAAAGTAAGGAATGTGAACACAACTGCATTTAGAATGATGAAAAACACTGCACCAGAAGTAAAAAGCAAAACCAAACCCCAACAAACCCAAATATTCCACACCCTAAAGACAGATCAAAGAAACCCTTGCATCATAACAATTTTAGTACAATTAGAATTAAAAATTTAATTTGCATCTTAATAATCATGTCTGAATTTTTTGGGTCTACACTGATTTTCTGAATGCCATACTCGCTGATGGTCTATGCAGTGTCTGTAGGCTGGGCGGAGAAGAACGTCCCAAGATTTTTTCCTTCTTCATGTTCAAAAGCATTACATTTCCCTAACTCAAGGACCGACTTTTGCCCACATTCCTTTCCCCTCCGTTTATAAATTTCCATTTCTGAAGAAAGACAGAGTACTGAAGATGCTAATGAAGGTAGCATTAGGGTAGCATTTCTGCCCATCTCTAAATCAAGCTGGTGTCAGTATGCCCAAGCCATCCTGTTACTATCAACGTTCTTCTCAAGACAGGACAACTAAGATCAGTGTTGGGAGTAATTTAGAGGCCAAAGATATAGAAAGTGGGGCATAGCATATAGGAATTGTGTAATTTACATTTCTTCAGTCTATGCTTTAATGAGAAAAGTGCTACTTTTTTTTGGCTCTGCATATAACTCTGAACACAAACAGTCCCCAAGTACAAAATAAGAACTGCTACCTGTAACTGTAATTATTCAACTCCAATTCCAAGAAAAAACAAAATTACAACAGAATGGTTTATGGAAAGTGTCTTCAAAGTGGCAGTTTCAGAGAATTCCCTGTATTGACTTTGGTCTACCTTTCGCTTATGTCAGGCAATTACTGTTTCAAAAGCAAATTTATCAACTCCTTCCTTTTTGAGTGAATTAAATGCTAAGGAGTTGATATGCTCTTAATTCCATAAGCTTAATTTTTGTTTTAGGGTAACTCCACACGCACATATCCCAAGACACACAAAACACACAGTATCCCAGCTCCTATGCATTACCAGAGACCTCCTTCACTTTGCCAACAGCATGAGAAAGAGGTGAGAAAGATGGCATGAGAAGCATTAGATATTTCTAGTCATGTGGGGGCCCATGTTATCAGCTTAATTTTGAGAGACCACCTTCAAATCCCATGCATCTTTTTTTGATATATTCATTTTTTATAAATATATTTTTTATATTTATTTATTTGCCTACTAATGTTTCTGTTTACTTTACAGGCAATACTTTATATTATTTAAGGGTCAGGGATGGAGTTAGGAGCATTTCTAGAATGAGTGTGAAGACCATCACACTACAGTTCAATCATAACTGTATGTTGAAATGTCCTGTAGAGATAGGACACGAGGTAACGGTTTTAAACTAAAAGAGGCTAGATTGAGGAAGATTTGTTTTTATGATGAGCGTGGTGAAACGCTGGCACAGGTTGCCCAGAGAGGTGGTAGATGCCCCATCCCTGGAAGCATTCCAGGTCAGGTTGGATGGGGCTCTGAGCAACCTGATCTGGTTGAAGATGTCCCAGCTCAGTGCAGGAGGTTGGACTAGATGACCTTTTAAGGTCCCCTCCAGCCCAAACTATTCTATTAAATAAAGTGATTTACAGACAGATAGCTTTACTTGTTGGGGCAGAATACAAAGTCTTGAACTCCTATTATCATCCAAAATGAGAATATTACTTCCTGTGGACCTTAACAAGTTATTTAACTTCTGGATTTCAGTCAGCTGTCTTTAACACAGGAGGATATTATTGCAGATGGGATACTAAAAATTTTTCCTTTTCTTTCTCTCCTTTTAACAGAATCACCGGCAATTTTTTAAATGGAAACACCACAGACACACGCCATGCCAGAAGTTTCCTTGTTTCTCCTGAACATGCTCAAACATTTGGATGAGGTTGCAAAGCCTTAGACTTAACATGATGGCATCTCTGCTGGGACACAGGATAAGAGCTAGAGAATACTTCATCTGATTTGTCGAAATTTTTCCCAAGAAGAAGAAAAGCCAAAAACAAAACAAGAACTCGAAGGGCCTCTAGGGGAAGTACGGGAAGAGGAGAAATTATCTCAGACATCCAGAGCTGGCTGAGCAACCAGTTTTGACAACCAACAATACTGTCTCCAGAACAAGTAAGACACTGCTAGTACCTTTCAAAGAAAGAACACCTCTCATTTTAATTCTTCCAGCTCTCCAAGTATGTTAAGAAGGATAATAAAAATATGACAGTGCATAAAGAGACTCCCTGCTCTCCTACAGAGAAGAGAAGCGTGAAGGCATACAGCCTCTAGCAAGCCAGAACACAAGGAAGCCAGAGTGCGAAGTTACTTTCACACTGAAGGCTTTTATGGGAAAACAGAGAGATCCAATGAGCACCTCACACAGCTAAGCAGTCGGTATAATAAAAATGTGAGTACCCTTGCTGACAAAACAGGTAATTCACAATAGCAGACAAAAAGGGGTATTTGTTCATTTCTTTAGAAGTGTGACAACTAGGGCTGTGTTTCTGCGTTAATACAGTGCGACTACTCACAGACGTGCAAGGTGCCACCTCATAAGGAATGAGACAGCAGTTTGCAGTAACTACGCTCACACAAGGGAGGCTGCTGGTAGGAAGACAACACAAAGTTTAAAGATACCAAATACAAAGATTAAAAGGTATGAAACCCTTAAGAAAGCAACTGGTGAGAATCCAATACCTAAAATCGATTTTTTGGGGTGGAAGACCTACTAAATATCCATAGCATCCTTTTTAAGGTACAATGCCTAAGAGAAGAAGACTTGGACAACTGTGGCATACTTGTGATGACCATCCATATATCCCATGCACTCACAGTAACTCTTGGCTGAAACTGGCCTGTAGGTTTGAATTCAGCAATCTCGAAGAGACTAGATTTCAAAACATTTTGTGGAAAAATCCATCACTAGGGAAAGCGGAGAGAAGCAGACAAACATCCCACAGCAGGAAGAAAGTGCAGGAGGAGCACGTGTGGGGATTCAGAGCCAGCCATGGCCCACATCACAGGGAGGGACCTGTGCACTGTGTGGTAGGGATGGGTTGTGTATTAAAAAAAAGGCAACAGAGGGAAAGAAGAGAGGGAAGGAGGGGACCACTGGGAAGACCTAAGGAAAAAAAGAAGTCACATACACCCCATCTTCACATGTCACCCATAGAATAATTCATGGTTTTCAGTGATAAACATTTGTACACCCTCTTCTAATGCACATTGTCTATTTTTTTTGCCATTCAGAGATCAGGGAGTCTACAATTTGTTTTTTCTAATTTGCTTTAGGGGACGATCTACTATACCGCTACATGCAAAGAGTGAAGATGAGCTTTCTATATCATGCAGCATAACACACACTGACACCAAACACTTACAAATTATATTTCAGTATATTTTAATCTGAGCAGTTTACAGTTACAACAATTCTTTTTTTTATTTCAATTTAAAAGAAACGCGCAGACCACATTATAGTATTTAGTAACTAATACGTCACTAAATGCTAACGCTAGTGGGAAATGCTGATCAGCAATTTGAATAGCCTTCCAGTTCTGGCAGGGGAAGGTTGGTATGCGCAGTGTGTTTTCATAAGGAAACAAGTGCCCTTTTGTTGGACATACTGCAAGCCATAAGGTACTCAAGGGATTAATTCAACTAGCACACAACCCTTTTTGTACAGAGATCAAAATTGTAATCTACTTTCCTCAGCTTCCTTTGTGGTAAAGTAATTAATTAGTCTCTTTAGATCATTCACTTTCATAATTCAGGCCAGGATGAGGAACGATGGACATCAAAGAGTTAAGGCAAATAACAGCATCATCTCACCCTGCATGCCCTCCTTTTGCTCTAGTACATAACATGGTGTGTTATCGATTTTCTCTACGCAGTTGTGGAACCTTCCTGTCATACACGCATTAGCTGTCAAAGCTGAGCACACGTAAGAGTACACAAGCTATTATTAAAAGAGTAGGTGCAAATTCTCACCCTTCTACTGACCTGTTACATCCCTTCTACCTAGCATCATGTCTCATCAAGGACTGAGCGTAATTTAAAGTCTAGGTTATCATGCCTGTAAGTGCAAATTAGATTATGATCCACAAATGTGCAATTTAAGTGGAAAAAAACTAAAACAAACACCACCTCAAGAGATACACTCCAGGGCAGAATTTAACACAATTCTCACTATTCCACAAACCCCACTAAATAATGTAGTGAGATAGGAGAAGGGAAGGTTAAAAAAAAAAAAATTTAAAAAAAATCACTCAGGAAATCACAAACCTTAAAGTTAACCTCTGAAGTTGGAAAGATTCCTAAAACACTGATTACAAACCAAACAGCTGAACAGCTCTATATACACAGCCTGACCAGAAACAGTCAGCACAGATTCGGAAGAGGAGATCATGCCGCCAGATCACCATCTTAAAATACAGCTGTAACAAAAGAAACTATTTCCTTGGGTTTGAGCAGGATCTTGCTACAACATCAAATTAAATAAACAAGACTAAAGCAGATTATTAATGCAAAAGTCATTCTGCTTATTTAATTTTAGAACTAAATCAATGCAAAACGCACTCAAACATCAGTAAGAAGAAAGTTAACAGCAGATCAGTGGCATTGGGCCTCATTTTCTTTGCTGCACCTACAATACGCACCTAGAAAACGTCAATGTGTGGATATATGCTTTCTGAGTCATGAAACTGAGGCAAAAGTCATCAAATGTAAACAGGCACCAAAACAACTATACTATTTTCAACATATTCTTTTAACGCAGCTGAAAAATAGAGCTGAACAGTACCTGAACACTCACATAAAACTGAACATGCCCTTTAAGGAAAACACAAGGTTTGCAGTTGTTACAAGTGAAGGATGCATTCCTCAGTCATACATTTCTGCTGGGACACAAGATTATGCGTTCAGCAAACGTAACTCCCATGCTGAACTGCGAATTGCCTCTGCTCCTTTCTGGTAAGAGTAGCCGAGACTGAGATCAAGATCATTTCATTAGTCTTGTCCATATTTCAACTGCTGCTAGATCTCAACTGTCCATCTGTACGTCCCTAAAGCAAGTGAGTGAACCAAACTAGTCACCTGGGCAGCTGCTGTAAATTGAAAGCTTCCTATGAATATCACCAATGAAAAATATTAACCTAGGCATTTCTGAAGTTTGTTCATGCTCAAGAGTAATTCGGTGTTTTAAACTCATTTTTCTCTTCTATAAAAAATACTTTTCCACTCCAGATTGCTCACTACACTCAGGAAAACACCTACATTATGACAATAAACCATTTTAAATGCCACTGAGACTATACAGTGACAGTGACTCCAAACGTGCAAGTTTCCTCTGCCAGTCTTTGGCAAAACTGAAAATACTTCATCCATAAAAAAAAGGAAAATGTAAAAGTCTAAGTATGTTAAAGAATTATACTGTCATCTTGGGATATATTTAGCAGACAACACTAATCTTGAAACGTGCTTCTAAAATATAATTCATCAGACCATCTTTAGATTATTTCACTCCGCCGACTTTAAAAAGTCCAAGTGACCATTTCAGATACGACAACCCATCCAATGTATTTAAAAATGCTTCCATCTTCTAGGTTTCAGTCTTTCATAACTACCTATTATCCACTAGACTGACCAGAAGACAAAAACCAGTTTTCCTATGTTTTCACCTTTCAAATTATTATTAATACAGAGAAAAGATGATGCTCTTTCCTTTAGCATCCTTAGCATTTTCACAAACTGCTTCATCCATCCACTTCAGTTATTGCTTTACATTCCATTTCATTTTAAAATAGAATATCTAAATTATTTCCATATTTTTACTGCCAATTGATATAAATGGACAAACGTACTGGAGAAGATTCATTTCAGAACGTAAGTATTTACATAAGAATACTTTTGTAGTCCTGCATTTTACTGGCATTACAAAGAGAAACATCAGAACACCAGATTCCTACACTTTCTGGTTTTACATCAATACACAAGGTTATTCTATTAATTCTATTAATCACTTTATTAAGTGGTTATAATACATCTTGCTCAGACTTTGCTTCTGTGAAATATTTTCGGAAGAATGTTATTAAAGATTAAACACCTTAAAGATATTTTAAAAAGCTCAGCTCATTAAGAATTTAGTTTTGCCCAATTTATAATATTTCAAATCTGCTTCAAGAAATGGAAACAGCTGTATTAATATCAAAATACCATCAGTGTCAAAGCCGAAACAAAGAAGGTCAAATAATCAATTTGACTTCAATTGCTGTGACAATTCAAATATTCCAGTGAAGTTTTCAATTTTGACGAAGTTTTTGACTGAAAATTTGTCAACTATTTTTAACAACTTTTCCATACTAGAAGTTCATATTTGCTTTTTTCTGATACAGGAAAGAAGCCAACAGATGCTAATTCAAAAGACAGTAGCCGACGCACAATTTTTATTCAATCATGGCGTTTGCAATTAAATTGCATATTTTTAAAAAAGCTCTTGCATGAGTAATGGCGATATTTTCATAGTATAGTTTCTGCAAAACAGGTTGAATGCATTATTTTTGGTTATAGCATTCAGCAGCACATGAACTGCTTCCTTTTAACACACAGCTTTTATCAGCACTTCCGGTCTTCACACAGACCCGTCCTGAAGCTCCTCACACAGAACCAGCAGCAGAAGTTCTCGGAAATGTACCTCTGAGGATGACAGAACTGAAGGACAGTCTACCTGGAAAGTGTTCAGTAATGTCTAATAACTCCACTTATGTTATGGATGTCCTCATGCAATCTGGCAAATAGTCTCTATAAAAGCAAGGAAAAAATGATAAACCTATTTTACCAGTAAAGAATTTAATATATTTAAATGATTAATTCTTTCTTAAAAAGCACTCTATTTTAGTTTGTGTATTAATGGTAGCAAGTCCAGCACTGTTAGGAGAGCATGGCTCCAGAAACCTCGCAAAACCCCATGAAGATGTAACAAATAGCTTAGGGAAAGTGGATCTCCGGCATTGATGTGCAGGAGAAGATAGCGGTTTTGTGGATCAGTGAAAAAGGATGATTCTGTATTAGGCTGGAAGGGAGGAAGACAGAGAAGGCTGCTGGCAAACCGAGGTGATCGGAGACCGTAAAGCAGAACGGGCTCAAGGAAAGATACAACAAGTGATAAAAATGACAAATAGGGGAGAGGAAGTGGATGTACTAAGAAAAACCTTGAAAGCAAGGACAGAGATTTATATGTAAATGTCCTGAAACAAAGGGAGGCCAGCTGAATAAACGGAAACAGAAGGATGAGGAGGACTTAAACTTTGCGCCATAAGCAACAACATTAATGTCAGCAATAGGATTTGCCAGGACCAGGGGATGGGGAAACGCAGCGTAGGATATTAGGAGCTAGCTGCAGAGGAAGTCATCATGTTCAGGATGGGAAGTGAGGGTCTGCACAAGAATTTCAGCTGTCTAGACAGAAAGAAAAATAATAATTTTTAAAAAAAAAAGCAGACCTGGACTTAATAAAGGAAACAGCAGTAAAGTATTAGACACAAATTTGCTTTTGCACAACAGATAAAAACCACAGCTTATAAGCTTGACTGAAAGAAAAAGACAGATACTGATGTTGTCTATAGTAGGAGACCAGCCAGATAACATATGCTTTGTAGGACTTCTAAGAGTCAGAATAAACCAACAGAGAGGGGGTAAGAGGCAAGGAGATCTGATCCAGGTCAACCAGGTAAAGACAACAGTATAAATAAGAAAGTGAAGCACCTCAGGAATGAGAGGGATTAAAAAAAAGCAAGTCTAAAGTCCCAAAATACACCATCAGCTCTGTAGAGCTCCGGGAAGACTGCGAGAAAGAAACAGGTCTCACTCAAGAAGCCGCTGAAAGAGGAATGTGACAAGGAGGAAAAGCAAGAAAGGCAGGGCAAGGAAGGGCTCAGGAAAGTCTTCGCCATCAGTCCCACAATCTAATGTTCAAGGATGATGACACAACACAGGTGATGGATTTTAGCCAGGAAAATGTCACTGCAATGTCACAAGAACAACTCTGATGAAGGGCAAAAAACCAGGCTAGCAGAGAGGAGAAGGTATGAAGGAATTACAAGAGTACTGCAGGCAAAGCCTGAGACACACTGAAATGGTTAGAGAGTGAAGGAAAGGCATTAGATGGATTAACACCGACTGCTTTATTTTTTAATTAAAAAATACCCTTATTCAACATATTAGTGGAACATAAGAAATACTGCTCAGCTCCCACCCATTCCTGCAGGGCCTGTCTGAGTTCGACTCATTCCAAGATGAAAGCCAGTATTAAAATTGTACCAGCGACTTAAACAGCTTCATTAAAATAGATAACTAAAATTCTGTATAGCCAACTTTAAAACATCCAGTGAGCAAGTCTAAACAAAATTCAGCATAAAACATGTTCTTGTACATATTCTCTTTGAACATAACAAAAAAAAATACAATCGGGGAGAACAGATCAAGGCTAAGGATCTGAAATATTTTTACATGAAAGATAAAGTTGCAGAAGGTAATATAGGTCAGCCTGACACCCATCCACGACCCTAATATACAAATGTATTTTTGAAGTCAAACGCCATTTTACGTCAGAGTTACATGCGATATTGACACAGCATTGACATCTCTGAGGACTGATTACATGATAGCGCGATTCAATCAAAGAGAACTTAGCATGACTGACTTCTGGAGGGTAGTGTTTTGGCAAAACCCAACATTTTTCTCTTTCCAAAAATATAACTACAGTTTGAAACATAATGACTATATTACAAAGTGAATGCGAGCTTGGCATGCATCACTGTACATTTCTAGCATATTTAGAGAGAGACACCCAAAAAGCACATTAATTTCATTTTATACATGTGTACTATTTACATGTGTTAAGTTGCCTTCATGTATTAATTGTAACTTTAGCCAATAAAGCACCTTCATCTCACACAAATTTAAAATATTCATGCTTCAAAGCATAAATTAAAATTAACTTCTAAGATTCAGTCTAAACTGTCTGGTCTAAAAAAAAATATACAATAATCCACACATTTATTTACGTAAGTACTGTTTCAAAATGTACTTGTCTTTCTTATCTCAGGAAACACCTTACTATTTTAAATAAGTGTTAACAATTCAAAGTACTTGAATGTATGCAGAAACTTTTGCTAAAAAGTGGCCAGAGGCTGACAGTTCCCTCCCACTGCAATTTTCATGTTCTAAGATTTGTTTTTGTTCTCCTCTGGAACAAAATCAAACCATTCTGTATGCCACAAAACCAGAACTGTCAAAACTGCTCTTTTTAGATCAAACTAAGCTTTTCTACTTAAGAGCTATGAACTTCTATAAATTCAAATGTCTGCTTGAGTAAGCAGAGATCAGGCTTCCATATCTAAATAGGATGATTAAAATTTCTGTAGAGTAACAAAGGAGGGTTGTTTTGGGGTTTTTTTTTGTTTTCTTTTTTAACTTATAGTAGCTTAATTCTTTGATGGTGTCTGATACTGCAACGTCCTAATTATGAGGTTGCACAGAGAGAACTCCTTCACTCTTTCTCAGCTTTGAAGAAACAACATATAGCACCAACATTTCATTACGCTGGAACACTTTCAACTTGGTCTGTTTTGATGACGTAGATGTGACTACCAATTTCTTTTCTTTGAAGTAAAAACCATTATTTATAGCGTGAAGAGTAGAAGCTTAAGGATTTTCTTGCTGCTTGCCCATTAAAAATGAAAATAAAGACAAAAGATAGTAGTTGGGGAAAACAACATAACATAAATCAAAGTCAAAATGTGACAACTATGGTTGACCTTCTCTTTTACCAAACGACACATCAGAAAAGAACCTAGAGGAAATTAAATCTAACAGTAAACTTTTGCATGAAATCTAATACTGGGCTTTCTTAATTTACTAAAAAGCATTCAAATTATCTGGATTTTTGTCCTCAAAACAGAAAATCAGGCAAGTACTGGATTCTCTTCTTCTTGATGAGGTAATCCTTCATTCACATCTTAAGCAGGCTATACCATGACAACTTAAACAGAGACGGGCTGAGGAAGACCAAGACTTCTCATGCAAAGGTAACATATCAAGCGAACTGCTCCTGTAACTCCTCCATGCTCTGGTGGCACTACTGTCCTCCAAAGTCAGGGGTTTGGGCAATCAGTGCAGGTCAGGACACAGCAGTAGCGAAGTGCAGATCACTACCAAATACCCCTGCTCATTACTGGAATTTCACCCCCTTGCAATCATATTACTGGGAGCAAAACCAAGTTCTGATGAAACATCAGCAATGTCAAAGACTAAAAGCAAAGCCCTTGAACCAGACCAGCTATAACGAGCTGAACAAGCACATTTGGTTACCTCACGCTTTCTCCTCGGCACCTGTCTCAGCCATGTTTTAGACATACTGTACCAACAGCTCACCTGGAAGCTGCCTTTGATACATCATAAGAATTACAATGTTAGTCAGGTGGCCATAGTTCTCCATTCAGTCTATCATTCCTTAAAGTGTACATAAACTCTAAAATAACTACATTAAAATGTTTTTTGGGGTGGTGGGTGTTTTTTTCCTCTGTTGTCACATCTTCTCGATTTTAACAGGCAAAACAACTAATAGATTATGGTCTTCATTACAGTCTTGGTGCCAAGCTACACTACAGCCTTGCTAACTTTTCTGAATCCTCTGTCTTCAAGAATATTTCGTTTAGTGCCTTAGAATGATTTATTTTTCCCCTGCCACCTCCAATACCAAAAAAGCATCTTTTATTGCAGTGCCATTGGTAATAGACACTGTGGGAGTTGTAAAGGAATTTTCTTAAAATTGATGAAAACAGCAAACCATTTGCACCAGAAGTCACTGTCATCACCGTTATTGCTTGAGGTCACCACTAATGGAACAGAAGCCCGGGAAAGTAAAGACAACCAGACAGTAAAGACAAAAAAACCCCCACCAAATAAACAAACAAACCCCAACCTATGTTGCTAAAGTAGAGGACTTGGAGAACTGTCAGGACAGAAGTCTGAAGAATCATCTTCTGACTGGGAGGCTAAGGTCAGGAGCCTCAGAGGGTGTTTTGAGCGTTTGTGGTAGAGAAGAGCAGCAATGAATAGTCAGTGGGGTTTACTGGAAGCTCTCAGTGGTGTTCAAGGAGGGTTTCAAGAGGTAAGAAACTCTAGGAGGGCTATGGACAGCACAAGCCAGCAGCTTAGTGAAAAGAGTGGAAGTTTCCAAGCACCTGAGGACTGTAACTGTAGGAAGCAGAGGTTAGTTGTCGTATGAGAGGCTGTGGGAGGTACTTCAGGTTGTCTCTAACCCCACAGTCCCCCTTCATCCCCTGGACGGGGTGTCCAAAATGAGTATCTGTTCTTCCCCTCCCACAGGAGAAAATCCTACTCATCCATAATCTTCACCGCTGCTGTCAAACAAGTAGCAAGGGCTAGGGCTCTTATGTTCACTGCGCAGGGGAAAGGACAAGGCAAGGCCCAACTGGGGAGCACATGGGTAACTTTGGCTACTGGAAGATGAAGGCAATAACTGCTGCGATTGGGAGATGTTGCTCTTCAGCAGTAGCCATGCACATTGACAGCCTGTATCAGTTGTCAACCAGAAACTCAAGAGGTAGGCAGATTATCCAGGTGCGTTCCAGCTCTTCCAGCAAGGTAGGCACAACAGCCATAGACGGGAAGTTGGATGGGTCTTTGTACCTTCTTTTGAATACAAACCCCATGAGTCTGCAGCCCGGGGCAACTGCTGGCTCTAGAAATGCAGAGCTCCTGCAACCTCTCCCACAACATCTAAAGATACTCCGTGGCAACAGGAGATCAGTTCAGCAACAAAGCCGTATCGGCCAGCTTAACAGGCTTCTGAGCTGGACTGATGCCTAATTGTTATCAAGTTTTTGAAAGCAAGTCAACAAACATTCTTTTAGTTGTTTTGCCTGATATTCAACTGATACCCTTCCTTTCAGGTTGTATTTGTTAAGCGACCAGCACTTTGAGAAGATCACCGCTGGCATTTAACTTATCATTTAACAATGAAGGCTTTCAAATAAGATAGTGGCTATTTAAAGATAACCAAGTACCATTATTGAAAACTATAGAAAGGAACCCTGCCAAAACGCCAGCGCCCTACCCGAAGGCGCGCACATCTGCAAACGAAGATGATGTTCTTACAGATATCACCGTGTTAATTCCTGGTGCTTGACGGATGGCTTGCAGCGCCCCTGCCCAGGGCTGGGAGAGAAAGCACCCCGGAAGGAGGGGCAGCAGCCCCCAGCACGGCCGGCGGCTGGCCGGCAGCAGCGCAGGGCCCCCAGCGACCCGGCGGAGAGCCGCGCAGACAGCCCCCGGACCCGGCCCGCCGCCACATCCCGGGTGGGAAAAGTGATTACTCATGCCGGCGGGGAGCGGGGCCGAGCCCGGCCAGCCCTCCCCGCGCCCCGCGGGGCTCCCCCGCCGGCCCCGCCGGGCCCCGCGCTCCTACCTGAGGGGCCGCGAAGGCG
>VXBO01012494.1:21294-35949 GCA_013400135.1 Rhinoptilus africanus
CCGGGCCCGCGCGGCTGCCGCCCGCCCCGCCGGGCCCCGGGCAGGGGGAAGAGCCCCCCAGCCTTGCGCTCCCTCAGGGAGAAGGCCCCGCCGGGGGCCCGCCCGGCTCCCCCAGAGGAGGGGTGTCGTGGAGGGCGCGGATGGCGCTGCCCAGGCAGCGGTGACCGCAAAACGTCCCTCTGGGCAACGCGGGGCTCCCTGAGGCGAAGGCGGGCCCGTCGCCCGCCGTGCTGGGGGTAACGGGCCTGGGCCGAGCCGGGCGCCAGACTCCATCCCCTTCCCGCCGCCCGCGCCCTGCAGTCCAGTGAGTCCCAGTAGCTCCCAGTTCGATGGCAGAACGATCCAGGTGTAACGCCCTACGTACCAGCTGGTATTTTCGACGGGTCTTTTTTTTTTTCAAACTGGCGTGCTTTTCCGTAAAAATCCCCACCCAGGCACTCATCCATTATTTTGAACTGCGAGTTAGGGTCAGACGTCCAAAGAACCGTGAAAGTATGCTAAAAAGCCATTTTTGGTCGTGCCGCTTGCTTAACGTTACTGTGATTTCTCTACTGACAGGCCACAACCCTCGCGGATGCCTCATGAAAGACCTGCATGTCTCGCCTGATCTCTCCGGGGCCGAGAAGTGGACACGAGGCATCGCTGAGGGTGTTTTCAGCTGCAATGTGCTCCTACCTGCTTAGCCAGAAAAGGGTTTAGCCCCAGGCTGGAAGGATGGTTCCCACAGGCCAGGTGCTCCATGTGCTTCTCCTGCCAAAGGGGAGTTGCTTTAACTCCCCATCAGTGGCCTACGAACACCTGCAGAGTCAAGATTTACAAATCAGTGAAAAAGTACTATTTTTTTCTGTTATAAAACATCCTTATCCATAACGGCTAACTCCAGAGACATCACGGTTTTAGCTGTCATCTCACTTCTGTACTGATGAAGGATTTCTGTAATGGCTTAAGAATGCCGTGTGGCTAACTATAATTTATTACCTGACTACACAAAAGACACATTCACTTTACTTGAACCTGGAACCATGGAATTTGCACCAGTGCAGTTTTAGCCCTCTGTCTTGAAAGAGAACTTAGCAAATTATATTGATGTGCATGAAGCAAGTGCACAAGTGTTTGGAGGACTGGAGAAGCTTTTAGTTTTACAGTAGGTTTCCAAACAAAATCTTTATCTCGTTTTCAATCCCTTCTCTTGCAAGACTGAACACTACTAAAAAGTGAAACACAGAATTCCCTTTCACATCTTGCGTTAATATTAACCAAATCTCAAGAGGGTAGGAGACAAAACACATTCTCAGTTATTGAGACAGATCAGGTTTAGCATGGGTTTCCTCTAGAAGGCCGAGTCAATTTATAACTAGTTCTTTAACCTCTCGCTCCTTCTTCAAATTTATAAACAAAAAATACTCAGTAGTCAGAGCTGAATGTTTCTAATTTACAATGATGCATGTTCGGGTAACTTTAAGTAGTAAATAACCATTTCATTTGATTTGAGTTCTGTATTTAGACCCTTGAAGAGATCAAATAAGTTATTAGTCACCACATGACCCTACTATTTTAATCTCGTGCCTTCCTTATGCTATTTTTCTTACGGTTATCTAAAACACCAGCTCTACCATTAGGCTTAAATCCTGCAAATACTTATGATTCTGCTCACTTTTGGCCTCCTGAAGAAATCACACAGCACAGGATTTCCAGTACACACAAATATGATTAACTACATGCCTCTGCTCTTTTATAGCTTTGTTAAGTTTTGGAGTTTTTTCTTAGGTTTTCTCTTAAGATTTAGGACTTTGGTGTGAAATCCTAGCTTTACTTCAGTCACTGAAAATCAGTCCAGTTGACTTCAGAGAGGTGAGAATTTCAGTCCAGATTTTCTGTTTGTCCTCAAGATCCCAAGGCATGGTTGAGCACTATCTCCTGTTCTTCTCAAAAGAACATTCTTTTCTGCTGATTTGTTCTACAGACTTTATCCTTACAAATTTATTATTTCTTTTTACAATGAATATAGGCATCTAATCAAAAGATTTTTCCAGAATAAGAAGCTGACATCCACAGACTGGAACTGCCTAGGACGAAAAAGAATACAAACCACTCAAATACAAAGTTTCTTCCTCTAAGCAACTACAATGTCATGTTTCCTTAAGTTGTATCCAGGGGAAGGCTGTGAAATCCGTTTGAGAAACTTCTTGGATGCGATTTGAAATGTTATAAACATATTTATAAATATCACTATGAGGAAAAATTGATGATTTTGCTTCTGAATACTGATCTGGTCTCCCTTACGGAACACGCACAAACAGAGCAGGGGAAAAATAAATGACAGAAGTAACAGAAAATGCAGCCTTTGTCTCTGACTCCCATGGAAGTCTGAGCTGTTTTGAGAGCAAAGCCAGACAACATGGGTTTAGCAGCCACTTCATGACCTGGCAAAACATTACGCTACTGAAAAACTTGATTCTCCTTTGCTCTTTCACTCCAGGCTCTCAGCCAGGGGAGAAAAGGATGGAGCTTTTTTGGCGGACTCTCTCAGGAGACAGAAAGCAAAAATGGGAAAGGTAGGGAAGAGCAGTAAAGAGATGATCCTCTGTGTCGTACCAAGTAACTGCATGACACTTAGCAGCTTTAGTAACTCCAGGCTCTCAGGTACACACACAATGATTTCAGGTAACATATCTACCCCCATAGCTTCTCAGGCCTTTCAAATCCCTGTTAATATTCATGGCATCTCTCACTCATCTGTGCCACAATCAGATTCTTACATGAAGGGTTTATCATCCTTTGCTTGGTGAACTAAGCTTGCTGTAGCTGCCCGTTCTGAAAAACTTGCACGCCATACAGAAGTGCTGCTGCTCTAAGCAAGAAGCAAAAAGAAGCCCAGTGGCAGAGACTGACATTGTGTTGGACACAAATCAACCCCTGCTGCCACCACTGGCAGCCTTCTCAGCTGCACTTGGCACTCAGAGTGTTCCACCAAGCAGCTGGAGACTATTGCCAGCAAGATGAGGTTCACCACTTCCCAGCAGTGTTAGGCAAGCACCACTAACGTTAGAGAGACACCCGTCGCCCCCTGTGGTGGCCCATTGTTAGCCATTTTATGGTGAAAACTCTCTTTATGGTACTGTGCCAGAGCATAGCACAGGCACTGAAGTATCCGTACATCCTTTCCTGGATTCCTACCTCCATTTAGAAACAAATGATTTCCACTTTCTGGAAGCTGATGGTGCCAGAGTCCTAGGCTGGAATTCATCTTATGAAATTTTAAATGCCTGGATGTTTAACCTCAGTTGTTCTCCCCTTCTAATTGGTGGAGAGAAATACTGTGGTTTTGCCTTTTTCATGTTAGCTTTCTTAGGTGCTTACTGTAGGCATCTAGCTACACCTAGGCATCTAGCCTTACCAAAGCTCACAAAAATAAGCAATGACAGGGCTACATCTTCAGAACTGCATAAGTGGAGAAAGGTTCAGCAACTAGCAATAAGAGAGTCCAGGGACGGCAAGACTTTCTCCTTCGTGTTTTCCCCCTTACTTTCTAGTAGCTCCCTAGCAATACTTTAAGCTAAAACATATGTAATACGTGTGAGAGAATACATATTGTGTGATACGATACGCAGTTTTTATGAATATGAATTCTGGATGATTACAGTGCACAAGTTCTGCAAGTCATCACAATGTCCAAACTCATTCAAATAAAAGACTTAAATGTCACCCTTCTGTACACATGCATAAGTCACATGGAGTCCAGAAAAGGTGTTCTAGAGCAACTTGAAGAATGTTGCATTTTAAGTTTTTGGAACTTAAATGTAATTTCCGACTAAAGCAAATTGTAAAATACAGCAGTTATGGGATCCAGAAAATACCCCAAAATGGTCTAACCTTATTTTCTGAACTGTTACATGACTGTTTTAAGCATTACCAATAGAAAAGTGAGGTCCGACCCTGTAAGAGGAAGGAAATCTTCTGTCTCTAGCCAAACTCCATTCTTATTGATAACAGAACCAATTTAATTTAAAATACTGACATGTATAGGAAAGTTGTTTGTGGCTTGGTGTATAACTTATTCATTGTGGCCCTCTGTCCAAAGAAAATGTGTGAGAGAGAAAAGCAAAATACTTCTGAAAAATACACTTAATAAAAAAATTGACAGCTGGTTGAATCAACTGGAAGTCAGTTCAAGAAATACCAAGAGTTTTAGAGGAAGCAGATTTAGTGTGTGCAAATGCATGCTAAATTAATTTATACTCTGTCATTACAATTTATTGTATTTTATGTCCCCAGGGACGACATAGTGAAAATAGAAGAAGGCCAGAAACGATGACAAAGACTGTCAGACATGGAAAAATACTCTTATGAAGATAGATTAATACTATGCTTTAAACCAGAAATAAATAAAAGGAAATGGAATAAACGTAAGCAGAAAAAGACTGCAAAGGTAGATAGACCTAATGGAATTGCCTCTTCTCATCAGATACAAACAAGGAGGCATCCAGTTAGTCGAAAGATAATGCGTTTATAACTGATAAAAGGAAATAGATATTTTTCAACTGTGTAATTGCGCACTGCATGAACTCATTTCCAAAGAATGCCATAGAAGCAGGATTCAAGAAACAGGAAGTTTACGAGGATAACAAGAACATGAGGTAACACAAGTAAAATCAAAAAAGCTAATATGGTGTATAAGGCTCAGATTTCAGGGAGTATGCTAATTTTCACAAGCTTTATGAGAATATATTTGATTATTTTCTACTGCAGGGTTTCTTGCTGTATTGTAAATCAAATTGTCAGTGACCTATACTGGAAGCAGAATATTAGATAAACCATACCACTACCTGACCTCTCTGGTCTTACATTCCTTTTCTTTTCCACAAGTCTTTTTCAAAAATTGTTCCTAGGCACAGAAGAGTCAAAATAAACTTACGTGAAACAGTGCTGTTCTTTGCAATATTACATTGGATAGAAGTGCACTCAGAAGACTGCACACACTAAAATTTCATTGTCTGCAGGAAACAAATGTCGTAATCTGAAGTAGGTGCAGTTCTTCATTTTTTTTTGGCATATGCTATATTTTCTATTATGTTAGTCAGAAACATTTTTTCAAGAAATCTAGTGCTTTTACAATTTTGAATTGCCAAAAGCTAATGAAAATGAAAAATTATGAGTCTAACTTGAATATTGAAACCATGGGGTGCAGTGCTCATGAGAGAGATGGCCCAGACTCACACAAAAAGAGTAAATGCAATCAAACATACATCATCCTCTAGACCACTCAGTGATCAGCTTTGCAGGAGAAGTACTAAGGAGTTAAACCTAAAGAAACCACACCAGCATTTTATTTAAGTTAGTAGCAAACATTTTGTTGCAGATTCAGGCCTTCTCTGCCTGGTGAGCTGGTGAACTCAGCCTGAAATATTTTCATGCGTATACCAGCGCTCCAAACAGGTAAAGCACTTTTGCTGCAGACAGGGCCTTTTGCTTTGTAGGTCCATCATTACCTGAGCAAAACAAAGTGTATTGGGGGCGACAAAGGGGACTGATTTGCCTAGACACAGCTGTCTACCAGTGCAGCTGCTCTGGCCATGAGTGACATCCCCACACTATGAGGGTATGCCAGGCTATAGCAGAGGTGGCATCAGTTTTCTTTGGAGACCCAGTTCTTACCTACGGTTTTGGTCAACTTTACAGCACAAGGACTCTGAAGAGTGCAAAGCTTACCCCTACGTTCTCTCCTTGCTCAGAGCGTTGTGAGGCCAGTTCTCACAAAAAATCTCTGAAAAGACAGACAGCAGAAAGTGACTGGCAAAGAAAAATACTCCAGAAGCATTTCAGTTCAACGCTGCTTCTGCTGGTTGACATCGGCAGTGGAAAGATAATAAAGGAAACTTCTCAATGTGGAGGGAGAATCTCAAGACACCAGCGTATGACTCTCCTGGGGCCAATTACTTTGCAAGCATTTCTCAGCGATGCAGTGAGCACATAAGCTCTCACTAGACCATGCAGTAAGGAGCTAAAAAGTTTTAATTAAGTCCTGTTTAAACCATGTTAGCTGTCACTCTCCCTTTCAGAGCCAGGTGCTAGCCCAACCGTAACCAAACCTTCAAGCCCTCTGAGCAGAGAAAGGGCTAGAGGAAAAAAAAGGAATTGGAGGAGAACAAAAATTTATTCCAGGGGACAAGAAAAGTTAAAGGGAAGGTGTGTCACAGACTCGAAAATAGATTGAGAGACACTGGAGGAGGGCAGCCCCCAACACCATTATCGCTCCTGGAATGTGCCCAGGGAAGCAATGGATGCTGCCTGCCAGTGCTCTCTTCGTTGACAGGAGAAGAAGAGGGACTGGAAGCAGACAATGCAGTTGGCTGGTGAATAGATCCTATGTTTACTGCCCATTGCGTTACAAACATCTCAAGTGATCATTAATGAAAATGTGTTTGAAGAATGAATATTCTTTAATCTAGGCAAGATTCAAATACTCTTCTGCAGTGAGAAAACCTGCTTTTTTATGTGTCATGTGTGATTTAAGACAGAATTTTGTTTATTTGTAACTTCTAATCTTTCCTGACGGTTAAAATGTTCCCTATTTGCTATGTTAATAAATGGGCTTTGGATATGAGAAAACAAATTACATACTTCCTTTATGGTGCAGCTTCACTGCAATGATCTGAAAGTACTCACTGATGTATTAGTGAATTAATCCTGACAATGTATTTCTCAGCATCTTCATAGTTGGAAACTGAATCTTATCCTTTTTGCCTCTTTTTCAAAGTTTGCTATTAGTGGAATCAAACAACAAATGATGGTTAATAATAAAGTGCTATATATGCTGGAAGCCAAAATGCACAATTTTTCTAGCAAGCTTTGTCAAATCCGTCACTAAGCAAGCGCCAATTTCCTGACTTTGCATTCTTACTGTTTATCCACTAGCCCACTTTCTTCTCAAATACCTCGTCTACACTAGCAAGTATTGTTGCAGAACTGTAACAAGTAGTCACAGATTGTATATCTACAAACACGTTTTTTAAAGAGATCAAAACCTCAAATTATTCTCGTCTGAGTGATACAACCTCCCCAAAGCTGCAGAAGCTTTTATCCAGCCTAGAGCAGAACAGGAGCATAGATGTTGCCTCATTTATGTTCTTCCTAACAATCTTCCAGTTCCACAATACCCTGTTCCCTCAAAGCAATTGTCCTGTTGGGGTTTTGATATCTGTTGCTATAGGATCAATGTGATATGAAACCTTCATATTTGAGAAATACTTCTATTTGCTCCACTGGTAGCCCAGATTGCAGGCAGGCAGACATTGCAGACATTGCCTCACATAAATTGAGAAGACACTTAAATACTGTTCTCCTGTCTGGAGAGACGGAAAGAGTATGAATCTCCTCACCCCGGAGAGAAAGGAATGCATAAGGCTATTTATGGTGCAGCTGTAGGAATAGCCACATTTATGAGGAAAACAGAAGAGATGCAAACCCAAGGAATGAGAAGCAATATTGCTAGAAGATAAACATCCTTCTGGAACAGTAAAGGGACACTTGCTTTAGTATGGCTGAATCAGGCCAAAAGTCCGTTTGCTCCAGCATCCTGTCTCTGAAAACAGTGTTTAAGAGAAGAAATAAGGCACAGGGTAAATGGAAGGTGATACTTCCCCTGGCATATCCTGCCAGCACCGGCTTCCTACACTAGAGACTGTATCAGCATCTTTAGGTTTAATGAAACCTGGTGGACTTTTCTTCCATGAGTTTTCACTATGGATTCAACGATACTATGGATTCTTACAACGATAAATAAAAAATATTTCCTTTTTTTTTTTTTAAATTTAATGCAAAAACCCCCCAACACACAGAGAACTTCACTTTTAACCAGCAGAATGAAAAGCTAGGAATGTTAATAGCATGATGGGCAAGATAACATGGGACAAGGTTACCCAAATAATCTATTCATAGTCCTGTTGGTGGAACAATGCCATCTGCTGCGAGAAGTCCCCCTGTATATCTCCATGGGACAGCCCCACACCCATTTGAACAGCCCTCTAATTTTCACCCACCTCTGCACACAGCCAGGGTGCCCGGCACCCGCGTATGCGTTCGCTCTAGCACGGACCTTCAGAGGATGATGGGACTTACAGTAATTTAACTTTTATTGCTGGCAGAGGATAAAGGTCTAGCCCAAACTACTAAGCATCTCAAATCTTATTGTCATTATAAGATACAGACACATCATCTCTTGCCCTTTTAAACATTCAGCAGTCTATAATCTGTGAATATGAGAATGCCAGGGGAATACAGAGTCCAGAGTCTGAGAAATACACTTGATTTCAAATTTACAGAAGTACAGAATTATGCATAGTATAGATGCATAGCACGGAGGCATTGAATTTTAGTTAAATAAGAGAATGCATTCGAATGCACTAAGAAATTAAGTTTGAAGGGAATTGGGAAAAGTAGCAAAATACTAGATAAGCAAGAAAACTGAGCCAATACGTGACAGATGGAGTTAGAGTTATGGCTCATGAAATTACACCCGTATATTTTCCATAGAATTTTGTAGCATAAGACTTGTCATTCATGGAAATTGAAGGTTCAAAACAATTTTAAAGCAAGTTATTGTCACTTCAGTAAAACTGCATGTAAATCTCTTATGATGCAATTAAGAATTTTGCTTACTATACTTTGGAAGCCTTTAAACAGTAGATTAAATTATATTTACTTCTCATATATATAGTCTTGCTATTGAATTGACCTTGATTTCACTTTGTTTACTTTGCTTCTGGAGTAAAGTATGCAAAATTAAATTAAAAGTGCTTTAATTCTGAACCAGTGTCCACACAGGATTAAAGGCAGTTTTATTATTACACTTCAAAGTCACACCTGTAGTTAATTCAGATAATTTTCCCGAATGCTCCTACATAATCAAGGCTACTGTGGCACACAAAAGCAGGAAACTCTGCTGTAGCCTTGGATAATGACAGAGTAAGGAAGAGAGCTATAAATATTTCTACAGAAGTCATTAGTCAGTTTTGATTATTAATTAGTTTTCTAATAAAGTATGCAGGAGTCAGTGACATTTGCCTAAATTTGCTTAAAGTGTTTTCCATTCCTAACAATTTTCTTTAGCATGAGAAGAGATGTTCCCATGCACAGGCTAATGATGCAAGACGGAGTTGTTCTTTATTTCTATGCTTAGACCAACATGCTGAGATCTTGGCCTCGTTGACGTGGTTGGTAAAAGTTTTCACTGACTTTAGCAGTGGTCTATTTTAATTCAAAATAACCTGATAGAGAAGAGAGAGGAAAAAACTGCATGCGTAGAGTGTAGGAATATCAATGCAATCTAAACAGGTATTTTAGCAGATTAGCTCTTGGTAAGACTTTTCTGTATGTTTGTAATTTCAGGTTTCCTAATCTGTTAGTAAAAACATTAATAATCCATCCAAGTAGTTTTATTCTCTTATATGCCTTTGTGATCAGTGTTAAAAATGAGATTTTGTTACCATGTTAAATTTCACAAGAGTAAGATTCACTTCAGTTGCTTCAAAAACTAGTTAAAGGAGTGATTTTTTTTTCTTCTCTGTTCCCTCTTGATCATAGTGTAACACCAGATAGGTAACATGAAAGGAGGCCTCCCATTTGCCCCATTTCTTCTGGCAGAGACTTACCTAAAATGTTTCTGAATGAGTGCTTGAAACGAGTGATGTAGATTTAGGTGGATGTTGGACCAGGCTTTTAAATTCTATTTTTTTTAAATTCAGATTATTTGAATTATTTAAAATTATTTGATTGAACAGTTCGAATGATTCTCCAACTGCAACAAAAATAAGAAAGGCCTGTCCAAACACTGAGGCACCTCTCACTTGATGACAAGCTAGGCTCCAAAACTGGAGCTGCAGCCCTCTGAAAACACTGGTCCAGTCTTCTGGGGAGGTTTGAGTTTTCTGTACAATGGTGTAGTGGTAAAAAGTACTCAGGATTAGAGTTCAAAGCAGAAGCATCTCCTAATCATGACATTTTTGTTAAAGTTAGTCCTTGGAACCCAGCTCATACAAACAATTCTACCAGTTTTCTACATATTTCATCCAATTGTGTAGATAATCTAAATTTAGGAAACCTGAATAGCAGTTTATGTGTCTGACTCTTGGCAGATTTGCTTATCTCTAATTTCATCTTCATTGACAATAGTATTCTCAGCATTTAATTATTCTGAAACCAGGACTCAAATACAAAATGCTTCCAAAATCATTGGATTTTCAGTGATCAGTTGCTGCTTGTCGCTGTTCTCAATACACTAGCATGTAAATCCAGGGTGGATCACCAAGGAAACTGGCAGTTTGCTACCTTACGATTTTCTTAGCATATCTCCAGTGAGGCACAAATCTACAATAATCTAGATTTGCCACTTTTTTAGAGCATTCAAAATTTTAGCTCGGAATAATTTTTCCCCAGGTGTCCACTAGTAACTCAGTCCTGCTTGACAGAAAGGTCTACTGTAAAGCAGATACAGGTGAGGTAGTTACTTTCTAAAAGATTATAGTGCTTTGTGTGTGTTATGCTTAATGTAGGTCAGGTAAAAGACTGTCCCCTATGTTTGGGAGTAAGGGAATATGAAGCTCGCTTCAGCCGCAAGGGGTTTATTCCAATCTAGGAATTCAGTTTAGGCTAAAGCTGGAGAGATTTATACCGGCTGAGAATTTCCTTATGCTTTAAGAAGCTTACTTTGATTTAGAGAGTTCAGAGATTTTAGCAAAGTCTTCAATTAGAGGAGTTTATCTTCTGTGGGGAAATTTGCATACCAGTACTTATTTCTCATAAGAATTTTGTAACTTAAATTTGCATAGTTTTTATTTGGATTTAAAATAATATAATTTTTTTTATAGCTTTTTTATTTTTTTTCCTTTATTTCACCCCCTGGTGATGAGTTCACATGTTCACATTTTACAGTTAGACTGTAAAATCACCAGCTTCTTTGAAATTCCACTGTATCCTCCTGCTGGCTTTATTAGTCTCCATATGTAGTTTGCACAAATCCTTTTGCTTTTAAAATCATGATAATTTACTATCTAGTGTAGCTTTATGTTTGGTCAAGAACTTACATCTATTGTTAGCAACAAAAAGCAAAAAAACCTATTAGTTACTTGGGACCAAGAAATTCATATGCTTCAGGAAATGCGTAGATCAATATCAAAACTAGTAAGCATACATTTCCTGCAAGGAAAAATATTTAGATTTACAAGTGCCATTGCAAATAATTCCCCGCTGTCTGTTGTGTTGTAGTGCTATAAAATCATAATCCTGCTTCTGCAAAACTGTTTTTAAGTCTTCAAGATAGATTTGGTAATCGGCTTGTTGATGTTGAAGGCAAGCCACCATTATGTATGTGTGTGAAGCCAGTCATCCTACATTTTGCTCTTAAGAAATACCTAGTAAGTAAAGTTTCCTTTGAATTTCAAAGCAAATAACATCTGGTTTAGTCACCCTGTGCAAGGTTTCTGGATGACTTCAGCAGCATAGAAGCCTGCAGTTGATCAGTTTGCCACTGCCTTTAAAGGCAGATATTGAACTGTTTCAGATGGTGTAGGATAGCTCAGCTTTGAGGCCACTAAATTAATCAATTCAGACATGATAGATCTTAATGCTCCTCTTTTGTTTTCCTTGCAAGGAAAGGCTTGGCATCTCAATACAGTATTGCACCACATCTTTCTTGTGTAAGCTGATGAAAACACAGCGGTGAGGTCATTTCAGTGGGAAGGGTGCACATCCCATTGACTTAGATTGGGAGCTGGGTACCTGCTGTCCAGCTAGATCCTAGTTTGCAGTCCGGACAGCCTGCTTTCCAGCTCTGGTTGAACTAAGCAGCAAACTCCCTAAGTGCAGGGGCTGAGGGTCCCTGTACTGCAGCATCCTGGGGTTTAGCAGCACCTGGTTTTGGGAGAGGGGAGGCTGGCAGAAGCCTTATTTCCTCTGAGGTTTTCCCTTGAGAAGGA
The DNA here is from genome assembly GCA_013400135.1 of Rhinoptilus africanus. Lineage (NCBI taxonomy): Eukaryota > Metazoa > Chordata > Aves > Charadriiformes > Glareolidae > Rhinoptilus > Rhinoptilus africanus. The sequence goes on from VXBO01012494.1 coordinate 33,267, forward strand.
AACCATCCTGTTTCTGCTAATCTCCATCAAATAAGTTTTGGTTGTCTGGCCCACAGTGGGTCTTTTCAGGCTGCATGGATGCAGAAGGGAGATGCCATGTGGTGTGTAAAATGGAGACCCAATGGTGCTACATCGATTCCCAGTTTGTTCAGTGACCAGTGCGCCCATCTTAACCCAGTGCCAGTATTCCCTATGCTACTGAAGGGAACCCCCCACCAGGCAGGACCTGAGCCCACAAAAATGAGGGATTCCTCCTGTGACTCTCAGATAAACCTCTGTCTGCTGTCTAGCAGAAATCACACCGCCTCTGTCTTCACCACCACTGCAAGAAAGAATGAGAAATTTTTTAGAGGGCATGGTCTCGAATATATAAAAAATGTTGCATATTTTTTCTTTAATTACTCGAGCCTTGTGTTCTGTAGAGATCTGGAAGCATAATTTTACTGTGTAATTTTTGAAAACTTAACCATTACATTATCTCTGACAATAAGTATAACAATAACGAAGCAAACAAAACAAAAGTTCCTAACCTAATTACATAAAAGTCCAAAGAAGCTCTCCTAGTCATATGCAGCGGTTTTCTCCATTAAGCCAGCCCGCGGGGAAACGCCTGACTAAACAAGTGAATTACAGGAGCGTACGAATCAATAGATCTGGTCAATAAAAATACCCATCCTCGTGCTGACCCCCCTCTGTGAAAAAAGTCACTGGTGTTTCTCCTGAGGGTCTGTGGAAAAATTAATATAACATTAATAAAGCCTAGCTTTTGCCTTTCAGTGCGATCCCAAGCAGGGGTTATAACGCGTGTCATGAGTCAGGGAATAGCTCACGGAGGCCTCGTGCTCTGAAGATATTTGGGATTTTTGTTGGTTTGTTGGGGTTTTTTTCCCTTGCTTTCTGGAGGCAGGGGAAGTTAATAATGTTGGACAGCCTTAGATTTCTAAATTGTCTGTGTCTGAATTGTCTACCATGTCTAAATTGTGCAAACACAACTGGAGGGTGACTGAGCCGCTGAATATTCCTTACCCACCAGTGTTGGTGGGGTAGCTGCATTTCTAGTGGGTTATTCCTAGATATACCTACCAGACATGCAAATTATCTGATGAACTGCACTCTAGAAATGCAATATAGTCTAAGTGAATATTGGCTCCTGCTGCTCCCACAGCCCACATGATGTCCATATTGGGGAGTTCCTCGTTATTCCAGCAGAATTACATCTCTTTGAGTACACTGGCCTTTCTCTGAAGGCAGACATTGCTCCTGAGGCACCATTAGTAAGATCAACAGTAGAAAATATCTTGATTACAGGGTAAATGTCCATTTTTACCAGTTTAACTAGTTAAAAACAGTGGCTTTGCCAGCCAGTAAATTTCCTTACGCTGATGAAGTGATACATGGCAGCTTAGTCAAGCTTAGCTTGGCTAATAGGACAGAGTACCATCCCTAGCACCCATGCGTGGTACCAGTTTTGCTTCCTACTCCAACTCTGCAGCTGCAAAGGAGGGCCGTTGTTGCAGCAACCTATAATTTCAACCTCAGAACGAACCAAACTCCTGACCATAGTAAAAGAAAAGAAGTCACATTTTCCATTTAATGGAACACTTACTTGTTTTTTGTGCATGTTTCAAAATGATTGTTAGTGTGGTATTGTGCTATAAATCTGTATGCTAGGTTTAAAATAATCTATAAGAAATCTGCCATGCTCATTACTATCTATCACCCTTTTTCTTATGTGCTATCTTATAATTCCCATCTGTGAATGATTAAGACGTCTATGAGTAAGTAATGTTATAAAATGCATAAATATTCCACAAAAGTACTTTGGTACTGTGTCTTCCTGGAGTACTTGTCTCCTAGAAAATGGAAGTGAGCATTCAAACTTTGACATGGAAGAATGATTTACAGTGCCTTAAATAATGCGGTTTCTAACAGAATGAAGATGCTCTTCATCACAGAGATAAGTCAGTATTCAAAATTTTCTTGCTGGCATTTTTGATTTTTGTGTGATCACTAATGCTTGTGTGTTAGTTTTAATGTAAGAAAAGAACACTTTAAGATAACACTGCACTTAGGTCTCAACCAAAAGCCGGAGAGCACAGTGTGTGTGCCATGCCATCGGAAACAGCAGTGTCCCTCGTGATTACTTAATGCAAGCACAAACCAAACTCTTTTGTAGCATTTGTTCTTCCGCTAATGAATATCTTGTGTGGATGGAGGCATTTCGTGAAACAGGACCCTACGGTAAAGCTATTTCTCCAGCCCTTTACAATGGTCAGTAGCTATTTCATTTTAAGCTGTTGTATAGAAATCTAAAGCTTATGACTTAGCACTGCCAGTGGCTGTAAGGATGTTACCAGGCTGCTGCAACATAACATTTGAGTCCTTTGGGGAGGTTTGCAAGTTCTGGCTTGAAGCTATAACATTGTGGATGGAAACTGCATTGAAGCTTAGTCAGTTCTTATTGAACTGGCATTGGTGAAAAGATTTTGGCTGGCAATGATTTAACCTATGGCATAGTAACACAGAAAAAATGTGTGCAGTTATTAAGGTTATGACATAAGCTGTAGAAAGCAAGAAAAGTGGAAAGGTAGATTTTATATTCAGTCCACAATTGCTGTGCATGATGTACAATGTGACATACAAAGTGGCCAGCATTAATCACTGAGCTAAAAACCATAGAATC
>VXBO01012495.1:1792-57012 GCA_013400135.1 Rhinoptilus africanus
GGGGGGGGGGTTGTGTGTGTTTATACTGTAGGTTTACTTTTCTCTCTGAAACACAAAGATTAGGCCAGTGTCTATCACAGAGCACAAGAGCATAGATCCAAAATAGACTCCGGCATGACCATTCCCCTGTTCTTCCATTCCCAGATGGCTAGCAGACAGAAAGGTTGTTGAATGCTGGAGTTAGGGAAATTTCTCTCAGTTTGATTTAGCTAACAATCTCATATTAAATTCAGACTGGCAATTTGAACATATATCAAAGCATTATGACAGCTGCCAGCCTTTGATATAAAGTTTTTGTTGGAAAAAGTGGTAGAAGAAACACAGCTTATATATTGGTGGATAATGGATTTTAAATTGCACATACTGTCGCACCTAAAGAGGTGGGGATTTTTGCTGAGAACTCTCGCTCTCTTTCTTTAGACCACATTACGTTGATGCTTCAGGGAAAATGGGTTTTCAGGACCAGTTTCCTGGCTGCATTGAAGCCCTGTTGGACTGAAAATATTTAACAAGACCTTGAACTGACAAAGAGGAGCCTTCAAGACTATTTTTCCCCCTTTACTGTAGCCTGCAGTCAGGAAAGCATTTCAATACAAGCAAATTGCTGCTACTTACAGTTTTCTGGCATGGGCTACCGGTGTGTTACAGCTATGCGGTTTTGGATTAGGCCGTGTGGTGGTGGTCGCTGCTGCTCTCACAGATTTGCTCTCAATAAGTGTCTTGGATCCCCAGCTGTGTGTGGAGCAGGTCTCACGCAGGCTGTTCACAACCACATCAAAAAGGCAGACCAGACGTGATTTATCTGACAAGCTCAGCTTGATGGCTGAAGCTGAGCCAGCCCCCCTCAGCTCCCTTTATTGCCAACAGAGAGAAACAGACACTTACAGAGCCCTGAAATATCTTGTTCAGATGACTCTTTTAAGATGAGATAAGTCATGCTCTGGGCTCCTGATGATGTTAACTAGCTCTCTGTTGACCACAGGAGGAGCATAGGGCAATTAGCTAACAGACATTGTTACCCAAGGTATGTGCCGTGAGCTGGATGCTGTGGATGGTCGCTCAGTATTCCATTGCCAAAAGTAACTTGTGTCCAGAGTGGTAGAAATGAACGACTTTTGACAGAAGCAGGTTTTCCAGATGAACTATTCAAGCGACACCTGATCACAAAAAAAGCCCCGTTGCTAGCGAGTGAGTCAGCTGTAGCTGTCACACACGCCGCCGCAGAGCAGAGCCGTCTGTCGGCTGCGATGACGGGGGTGAACGTGGGGATCCAGCAGCAAGCTTCAGCTGATGGATGGGTAACCTTGTGCTCTTACTCTTAACCCACCTGACCTGCAAGTGAAAACCTGTGTTTGACCAGGCTAACGCCTCGTGGGAAAGGGTGGGAGAGAGGTCAACAGTGACAGCTCTGCTGATTTGTGTGACCAGAATGTAAGAAAGCTGCGATCTCATCCTCTGCTCGCCATGGTTTGGTCTGTCTTGTCTTCAGGAATGTATTCTCTCAATGGTTTTTAGGGGGTTTTTTTGGTGGTGGTTTTTTTTTTTTTTTCCTCCTTTTTTTCCTGGTTCGCTCTCAATTAGTACTACTCCAGATAATGAGCACTTCAGTGTCACCTCGCCTCTCCTATGTCCTTCTCAAATAGACGAATAATTTCTCTCTGGGAGAGCAGGGACTGGTAAGTGCAGTAGCTGCTGTGTAGCAGACACTACTAGGTTATTGCTAAACCACAGTTTTAAATTGCGCGGGCAAAAATACAGTGGAGAAAGTGGAGAAAAGTAGCTCTGCAGAAGACCACCATTGCTTGAATTTTTATTTCAGTATTTCCAGACCAAATGCCGTCCCTCCTCAAGGAATGCAGTTCTTTTCTAACTGAGGTGGTCATGTTCTTCATGATGTGTGCAGCATCTCCGGTGCTGGAGAAGGATCCTTTCAGGTAGGATGGAGTGGATTCAGTCATAGCCAGAGTAGTTCTGTCACCCTGGGCTGGATCACTGGCATCTCCCAGGGCCAAAGGCTCTCAAAGGAGTATGGCAGCAGCTCTGTACAACGTCTCATCTCTGTGGCACACATTTCTGCAGGGCGAGCTCAGTATGACATCTCCTAGGACCAGCCTCTCATGCAGGGAGGTCATCTGAAGTGGGCTTGGACCATTCACACTGCGAGGGACTCCCTGAGATTAGAAGAGGGAAGATTCTCCCTGTTCTGAGGCAATGTGGCTTGTGGTGCTGCTCATCTGTACCTCTGCAGGTGAAAAGGGAGTCATCCTAGTGCAGGTGTTCCCATTCTACTTTGTCAAACCACACAGCCATAATGCTGTTCTCCATTGCCTGGTTAGCAAAGGAAGGGGTAGCTCTGATTAGGATTTGGGAGATGTGGCTTCAGTTTGTTTCTTTGCCACAGACTTCCCACATGATTTGGAGTAAGCAACTGTGATATTCAAAGGCACCGAGGTGCCTCATCCAGTCAGAAATAGGTACCTGCAATGCTCCGAGCCCTGTTGTGTCTCCACTTCACCTACAACACTTAGAAAACAGCACAACTTTGTTTTCTGGGAGAAACATGTTAAAGATGGTGAGGTGCTTGGGGACAACGTCAATCCCTGATCCTAACAGATCTTGGCTCTACGGGGCTAACAGAAAAAGAAAAATACCACGAGGAGGAGACTGAGAAGTCAGCATATACACAGACACAGGAGAATTGATTCAGTTACCCAAACATAGCATCTCCTGCTGTTGGAGATGCCCTAGGGTATCCCACCTGGGTTATCGCAGAATCATAGAATCATTGAATCGTTTTGGTTGGAAGAGACCTTTATGATCATCAAGTCCAACAGTTAGCCTAGCACTGTCAAGTTATCACTGAACCATGGCCCTCCCCAACACATCTGCACGTCTTTTAAATACATCTGGGGATGGTGACTCAACCACTTCCCTGGGAAGCCTGTTCCAGTCCTACCTGGCTGATATCTGTCATACTTCCCAGCTCCATGCGGAGGTTTCCAATACCCTGGGGTATTTCAAATGACGATGGCTCCCCAGATCCAGGTGCATTAATGAAGCTGAGAATAAGACAGAGTCATCTACAATATAGATGTCTCCATGTGTCTTTTACAGTCAGTGGAGATGGACATAATGCATAGGGGAGGATCTAGGCTGCAACTCATCCTATAGCAGATGTCTAAAACAAGGCAAATCACGTGTGTCTACAAGCATCTACTTCTGTTCAGAGCACCCCCAGGTAAACCCTGGTGCTGTCTGCAGCACAACGTCTGCTGTGAAACCTTGCTGCAGAAGAGATTCACAAAGAGGTTATTCATACAAGCACCTTCGTCCTGCTGGCATCTAGGTTCCAAGCCTACATGCTGATTTCTTGGATCTGGGTGTTTTACCAAGTAGCTGAAGAGGCTGTGAGACCTCAAGCTGATATCAACATCTGGACTATTCATTAAAAAGGACGTCACCTGGGCTACTCATTAAAAGGGTTGTCATCTCAGATCTCTCCACAGAGGTTGCTTCCCTCCAGCCAAGCAGCAGTGAGCTCAGTATCCTGGGATGAGGTAGGACACACCTCCAAAATCTCAATGTACTTTCTCTCCCATGACCTCTGTTCCAGTGGAAGTCACTCTGAGATTAATCTGCCCAAGACATAAGCTATTGGGAAATTTTATTTCTGCATTTTTTAACATTTTTTTTTAAACAGCCTTGAGCACTATTTATAGACAGAAGAGTACCTTAAACATGAAATACAGTCTTTAATGGTGTTATTCAACAATAAATAACCCACATTAATCAGAGGTTAAATACAAGGTCCCCTCTTTGTTCTGATTAACTTTTCTCTTTAATTTGGCTTCACTAATTTAATTTGGCACACGCCGTTGCTTCTTTCTTGGAAAAAAACAAAAAACCTGCTGGAGCTGCTATGGTGCTCAGTTGTGTTATGCTTTATCTCCCCAAGTGCAGAAGGTATCGTGCAGTGAGGACTTTCTGCAGTGGGAGTGTTTTGCGTTTAGTTTCAACATGTTGCTGTGATGTACAAAGCAGGATTACATGAGGGTAGAATTGAGTGACTTGTATACTTTGATCAGGCTTTATCCTGGTGAAGCGAGTACCACCATCTCCACAGCTTCCCTGTATCCGTACACCACGAGTGTATGCACACACAGGTTGCCAATTAGTCAGGCCACCAGGAAAATTTACTTTTTTCTTATGGCAGACTCTTGGTCTCTCCATCCTGTAGAGGGTGCCTATGTGCACTATGTTTCTTTGGTGCCTCAGGCAGATGGATACATAGACATGTCGATAAGGAGGCAGCACCTCATCAAAAGAGTACAATATTGCTTTGTATTACTGAAGCATGGGTTTGAAGTACATAAAAAGGGCAGAGTGAGCATTATTTGTGCTAGATCTTATTCTAGTCCCATATATTCTTTAAAACAGAGCTAATTCCACAGCCAATTCACCTGTGATTCATACCAGTATGATGTGGAAATAATCCTATGAATGTTCAGGTAATATTTTGTGTGTTCACTGATATAAATCAGTGCAGGAAGATTCATTGGGGTTATAATGGAGTAAAACTTTATGGGAAGAGTAGAATGTGAGAGTGACATTTGCCACTAGTGAGGACTTCCAGCTCCCTTTATAGTCTGTGCAGAACTTTTTCACACTGTGAGTGGTACCAGGAACTGTTCAAATGAAAGGGCTTCATTCACTTGCCAGCACATAGGCATCCCCTGCCATGTAAGACCTCCTAAGGTATTCCTCGTGGCCTCTGGCCACTTCCCCAGAAAGTCCACATAGAAGTCCTGTGTCGTATCAGTGCACCAGGAATATGTCTCTAATACTCTGGGGTATCTCATATGGCAGGAAACTCCCGTATTTTGGCAAGAAGAGACGGAGGGAACTGTGTATTTACAGGAAAGAATAACACTCCTGCTGTCAGCTTTTGTAGAAATGGTATGAAAAAGAGACAGTAAATAATGAGGTGTTTGAGTATCTGGGATTTATTTAGTTTTCGTTTTTAGTTAGAGGTTGTTTTACTCCTACTCTTTCATTTGAAGATAGATTTTTTTTTTCCCCATGTACTTTTGTCCGTGTAGAATTTCAGTAATACAGTTGGTAATATAAAAATTTCAGTGTTCAACTTTGCAAAATAAATTTGTAGTGACAGCCTGATTCAAGAGATGTTTTCCTCTAGAAGGATAATGATATCATCAGTAGTTTTCTCCCCCCACTTATGCCACTCTGGATCAAAAGGAGCTCTATAGAAAGCAATAGATGCGATTCATCATTACATTATATTAATATAAAAGCAAAGTGATGCACCAATGAAACAAACCCAGTGGACTTAAGCATGTTCAGAATATGGGTCATTTCTGTGCTGAGGCATAAAGGGTGAATTCACCTCACTGGCCACTGAGGCTCCCTTTCTAGTAACAGAGAAGTTAATGGTACAGCTAATGGAGTCCACCCGTGCCTTAGGAAGGACTAAGATAAGTAAGAGGACAGGTGAGTCATGGCCTCAGTGCCCACTCCTCTCCACTGCACTGAATGAGCAGCCCAAAAGTAGATTTCTACATTGTGGACATCCCACGTGAGCTGAGATGAATCCTTCTGTCCAATACTTTTGCCTCTAATATCTGCAGGATACTTGACTTCACTATACCTGCAGTAACTGTTGGAGTTTGTCTTCCACAGGGCATGACCACATCCTAAAACAATACAAAATTGGGTTAAAGTTACTGATTGAGCGTTCCAGAGCACTGGCACAGGTTGCCCAGGGAGGTGGTGGAGTCTCCATCTCTGCAGACATTCAGAACCCACCTGGATGGGTTCCTATCCAGCCTGCTCTGGGTGACCCTGCTCTGGCAGGGGGTTGGACTAGATGATCTCCAGAGGGCCCTTCCAATCCCTACCATTCTGTGACTCTGTGATTTTAATTTATCATACCTTTAAGGGCCAAAAAAGAAAGAGGAAATCAAGGCACTGGGCCCCTGAGGGGCACTAAGACTTTTTTTCATGAAGACTGCAAGATCTGCAGCATGAGTTCAAGGTTTCTCCCTGCCTTCCTGGACTCTGGGAAGATGTCAACATGCTTTGTTTAATAGTTGTGCATTTACCTTGAAACTTGCTACTCATCCACAGCAAGCAAAAAATATCTTTCGCCTGTCAAATCTTTAGGAAAGCGTTTTGTGAGACAGCAATTGCTGGAGGAGTGTTTGAGGTAGGTTTAATAAAGGTGAACTTACTGTGCAGCCTTTGCTTCAGCTGAGATACAAGCAAGGATGAACTCCTCTCCACTTGGACACCCACATAAAGGCACTTACCCCAAAACAGGTCTTTCCACTGATAACTGACCAAGCAACCAAATTTAAGAAAAAAATGAAAATCCACACCAAGAAAACCCCAGCTGTGGTGGGATTGTTGACTGATTAAATCTTAACGAGCCCAGGAACTTGGTGGCAGCAGAACAGAGAGACTGAACTGAGTTTTAGATTAGAGAGGGTCTGCTTTTTACGTTTTTTCAGCCCCAATATTAGTGCACGTTATTTCCCGATTCTTATCCCAGAACAGTAGTAAGAGCTGAATATTTAAAGTGTCTGATGTAAAAAAGGCAGAAGAGGGGTTTTTTAACGTTCTTGTGTCTGACTATAAACTGCCACTGTCTCTGCTTTTATTAATTTGTATCAAACCTTGAATAATCCCCTTTCAGTTTTCAGCTGAACGCTAATTTTTCTTTACTTACAGTGAATTTGACGCTGGAATAACGTGAGCCCGTAATGACTCTTGATCCAGGCTGTGTTTGAATTAGCTAATAAACGCATGAGAGAAGATTGTAGATAAATCCTACCTTAGGCCTGAAGTGAAACTCTGCTTTGTTTACCTTCTTGTATGGGAAAGAAGCAGAGAAATTCACCGAAAACTGAATTGCATGGAGATTGTCTTGGGACAGCTGTGGGCTCCTTGCTGTAACGAGATGAGCTGGCTTGAGCATCACCTCGCAGGCTGGCAGCGTAAGGAGAGGTGGCGGTGGCAGCAAAGCAGAATAATTGTGAAGTAATGAAGGGATGGACAAAGGGCAGCTTGCTGTCCGCAGATGAGACCTGACTTTTAAGCTTTCTACACAAACAGAGCCTGTGAGTCATTTACTGCTGCAGCCTGGACTCCATGGGCTCCGCAGACCGGAGACTGGGCTGCCTGGATCAAATACAGCAGCCAGGCTGTAAGTATTTGCATTCAGGTGAATCCCCCAGTCTATTTAGGGAGCAAGCTCACTCAACTAGAGGTTTCTGTAACTTAGCTGAGTCATAAGCAATTTTATTTTTCCACTAATGGGGCTAAGCATTGAAATATTTCCCCCGAGCACAAGGAAGATTCTAGCAGTATCCAAACCCATAGTTATGTGGAGAGGTGGCAAATCTGCAAAACCTGTTTTCTGCAACACGCGGAAAAATGGTAAGTATTCACCGGTAACCCAGGGGATCTCGTATGTAAAAGGTATTATGTGTGTGCAACCTCTATGCAAGTAAATAAAGCATTATATTATTATACTCAAGGTGCTTGCAGCGTGGTCTGGAATTTTAATTTAGAGACGGGGAGATAATGAACAGGACAAGAGGTCTGATGGGAAGGTTGTTGCTTCCCACTGGAAGTGTCCTCCTGTTCACGTTGTTCTTCACTCTGAACTGTGAATGAGGGACAGTAATGATGCTACCAATAAAATATTCCTTGCTGGCTCCTGAGGGATAAGGGCAGCAGGGGACAGTCCTGCCCCCTGGAGAGGAGAATTCAGGATAGTGACAGGTGAAGTGCAGGGAATGAGGACCCCGAGGAATGTTTAGGTGCAGGGGAAATGGGAACATCATATGGGATATATCTGGGATGATAAATTGCACGGTGATACATGACACATGTCAGACTCCTTTCCCCACGTAAGAATGGTGGGAATGAGTACAAAAGGTCACCCAAGAAGAAATGTCCCTGATGTCCTTGTTGCTCTCCCCACAGGAGGCTTTATGCAAGCTCTGCCGGTTTCCCAGGCTGGGCAGATGGGAGCCACATCCCACCCGCGCGCAGCTTGAACTCGTCGGGGTGACATGCCCTAGGGCTGCTGGAGATGGCACCATTGGCTTCTCCTGTCTCCATCTTCACCAAAGACACTACTTTCTAACTTGCCTACGAGGCGTGTGTCTGCTCCAGAGGTAATGACACATCTCAGCCCAAAAGCTGAGTCAGAACAGGCTCAGCGTTGCTTTTGATGGAGTTTTCTTACTTCAGTTCTCCAGCCAAAGCCAGCAATTTTACAATGGAAATGTGCACTGTAACTTTGGAATGTTTTCCTTGGCATTGTGTATAAGTTATAACTATTTTATAGCTTACATTCTCTTTTTTGGTTGTTTTTTGTTTTTTTTTTTTTCTTTTCCCTCTCAGCGTAATCATATTAGAAAAGCTGGAGGCACAGAAAGCAAACATCAAAAAACCCCACACTCAAGTCCTCACCACCTTCTGTCTCTCTCTAAAGAAACACACATATTATTTTCCATTCCTGAGAAGTAATTTGACGACGGTGGATGCCAGACTGTGCTGTTTTCTGTTATCCTTGCAATCATTCCTTAGGTCTGAGATCCCAGAGTGTGGCACCTGCTTGTACTACAGAAGACTCAACAGCGAGCTCCTCTTTGATCATCCCCTCATTACCTCGCAATCGTTGCTCTTTGCTGCCGTCTCCTCTCCTTACACTGCCAGAAGGTGAGATGAAGCTCATGACAGCTTGTTTTGTTATAGCACCGAGCCTACACCCGTCTCGGTTTGCCAGTGTGCTGGATTCTGCTGCAGAGATTGACACAACCTCGTGGGCTTTCTTGCTCTTTCCTAGTGCTGGCCAATGCTGTGACAAAAGAACAAAATAAATAAAAGTCTTCATTTGAAAAAATGACAAAGAGAAGAAAAGCGGGTGACTAATGCAGGATAATCAGAGTACTTCAACTGCAAATGAAGAGCAGGAGGTACAGAAGAGTAAGTAAATATGAAGAGGTTTTCTTTGGCTTGGTATAAGATGATAATGTGATGTGGTACTTGTGATACAGAAGAGTGATTCACCTGCTGGTGTCTAGCACCTTTGGAGCCCTCCCTGGTTTGGTTTCTCGCCCTGCCACCCCATGTGGGTGTCTGAGACACCCTGGGCCATCTCAGGTGGCACTTAGCAGGGATGTTTAGACAATTTACAGGCTGGAGAGTTGGGCAGAGAAGAACCTTATGAAATTCAACAACGGCAAGTGTCGGGTGCAGCACCTGGGGAGGAATANAAACATGAGGAGGAACTTCTTTCCCTTGAGGGTGGCAGATGGAGACTCCAGCTCCTCGGACTTATTTCTCCTTCTCAGCAAGGTGGATCCCGATGGAGAGGTGTGATCTTGACCTCCCCTTGGAGAGGGGCAGGAAGCGGTGCTTGGTATCCTGCAGTGGATTTGGGATGTCTCCTTAGGTTGGGACACAGGTGAGCGAGGAAGTCTGCTGTGTTGCCATACAGCAACAAAAAGATACCTGGGAAACCACCACCCTTTTGAAAGCCCATTTTGATTCCCGTACAGCAAATGCCCTCTGTATTATAACAGCCACACACATTTGGCGTGACCTCTGCGCAGTTTAAGTTCACGTGATTCTGGAGACAAATATTAATTTGTCTCTGGCAAACCAAAGATTCTTATTTCAATATGGGCAGAGATGGGATATATATAGCCTACTTGAGGGGTATACAGTCACTCTCATGCCAAAAAAATGGTCTGTAAACAGTAAAATGACTGAACTGAGACAGTTTGATTGTTTGGGTTGTTGATTCAGATAGGAACAACTAATAAGTAACACCACTTAAAATGATGCTGATGAGTAACTGATAGGGAAAAACATGTGACCCTTCCTCGCCAAAACAGGGACTAGGAGGTCTGATGTATTTGGTTTTTAATTGACTTTGCACAGTCTTTCAGTTTTATGCTGCAGATGGGACTGGTTGTAATAATTTCGCAAGAAGCCTGTCCCGTATGAATCATAAATGTCTTGTGGCTAGAAGCTAATATCATTTCAGACNGAGGGGCAGGAAGCGGTGCTTGGTATCCTGCAGTGGATTTGGGATGTCTCCTTAGGTTGGGACACAGGTGAGCGAGGAAGTCTGCTGTGTTGCCATACAGCAACAAAAAGATACCTGGGAAACCACCACCCTTTTGAAAGCCCATTTTGAATCCCGTACAGCAAATGCCCTCTGTATTATAACAGCCACACACATTTGGCGTGACCTCTGCGCAGTTTAAGTTCACGTGATTCTGGAGACAAATATTAATTTGTCTCTGGCAAACCAAAGATTCTTATTTCAATATGGGCAGAGATGGGATATATATAGCCTACTTGAGGGGTATACAGTCACTCTCATGCCAAAAAAATGGTCTGTAAACAGTAAAATGACTGAACTGAGACAGTTTGATTGTTTGGGTTGTTGATTCAGATAGGAACAACTAATAAGTAACACCACTTAAAATGATGCTGATGAGTAACTGATAGGGAAAAACATGTGACCCTTCCTCGCCAAAACAGGGACTAGGAGGTCTGATGTATTTGGTTTTTAATTGACTTTGACTGCACAGTCTTTCAGCTTTATGCTGCAGATGGGGCTGGTTGTAATAATTTCGCAAGAAGCCTGTCCTGTATGAATCATAAATGTCTTGTGGCTAGAAGCTAATATCATTTCAGACTGTGTGGGAAGGGCTGATTTATTGAGGGAGTCACACGATGAGTTTTTGCTCTGCAGAAGCTTGAGGCTTTCCTTTCAATCCTCAGGCACACGGTGAGATGGAGGGGGTGGCAGATTGGATCTGTTTCATTTTATGTCTCTCCCTCTATGAGTTCAGCAGGAGGGGGTAACAACACACATCCTAGAAGATTTATGATGTTGGCAACTTGGATAAAACATTTTTATACTACTTTTTCTTTTTATTACTTTGCAAGCAACTTCCCGCTACTTAATGCTGACCAAAGCAAAAATGCTTTGAAAGCCTGTGTGCACCAAGTGGGGGAAAAGAATGAGGATGAGCAAGCCAGCTGCTGTTAACAAGGTGAAGGTTAGCCTGGAGAACAGCACAAATGTGGAGACGTGTTGTTAGTCACAGATTTTTATCAGTGAGTGCGGAGAACATGAGAAGCGAGTAACTCTAGTAAAACCAGCAAAGCTGAAACAAAACCTTCAAGCAGCCTTACTGATCACAGCGTTGGATGCTTGTGTCTTTGGTGTGTGCTATTTCCCCCAGGCAATGAACTTTGCATGCACAGGATGGAGTTCAGGACCAGTGCAAGAACATCACTTTCCTGCCCCAACCCCATGACTATTTTCCATGCAGATTCCTATGCCTTCAAACCATTTAGACTTCGCAGCACATACCGATGGCTGCAGACCATCTACGCTATTTCTGCATTCAGCCTTTGTCCTGGTCTCAACAAGCCTTGCCTTAGACCAACCATCCCTCCCCTCCTCTGGACAGGTTGTTCACTAAATCATCTTGCCCAGTAGGTTGGTCCTTGTTGCTCCAGCTTGTGAATTGATGGCTCCTTGGAAACCTCTGCAAGTTCAATCACTATTTCTCCCCATAGCCCTCTCTCTGGCACTCAGTTTCTTCACATCCTGAAGAAAATCCTTCTGGCAGCATCATATCCAGTTGGGTTCATATTCTTTGCACTCCCAGAAAACCCTCATGCCCTTGTGATGGGCACATTCCTGTGACCAGCCGGGGAGGAATCTCAGAGCTACTGTAAGCTTGGCAAAGGAAGTCTTAGCTGTCTCTGTTCTGGAGCTAGGGGTGTGAGAAATGAAGAGTACAATGCTACACAAGGATCAACAAATAAGCATAAATTTTCTGGAAAAAATAGAAACTGAGGATAAAGTGAGTGTATGCTGAATTGGCTGGAATTCGGAGGCTCCTAGCAGAACTCACGGCAGTCTCATCACCACACTCTGGGCAGAAAATGCATCAAAGTTTCTCCCAAGGACTCTCCCATAACCTCAAGTCAAACTGAGGCCAAAAGCAGCCACCAAAACATATGGAAAAAACTGTACCAAAGTGAATTATAGTTGTGAGGCCCCTAAGGGATGCTTTTGGGAGGAAGAAGGTTTTACAGCAGTTCAGTGGAATGGTCAGCTGCTAAATGGTCACCATCCATTTAGCCAATCCTTCCAGTTCTCTGGACATTCCCTTGCCTTTGATGGTGGTTTTTGCTTTCAAAGTTTCAGCAAACACCGGTGCAATGCGGCTTGGGGAGGACATGCTCTTAGCATGCTCCTCATTTTCTGATAGGGGAAGCGACTATCAGTTCTTCAGATGACAACTGACGGCAAAATGCAGGAGAAAATACCTTGAATGTTTTAAAGGGAAAGTGTGGTACATACCTCCTGGCAGGAGAGAGGAGAGAGATTTTTTAAAAAGTTAAATTCATTTTTTTTCAAAAGAAATTTAGTTGTAAGACAAATAAAACTTTGCTTTATTACGTGTGAAGAAGAGGGACTCGTGTGCCCAAAGCTCATTTACCTTTCCCAGTGGCATGAATGGATCTAATAAAAGATACTGTCCTTAGTTGGAAGCTGTACAAGCCAGGCGAGCATCTTCACGCCAATATGTCCAAAGCTGATGCAGACTTTGAAGGCTGAAATAAGCCTGTGTTCTGTTACCTGCTGGCTGAGCAAGTTGGAGGGGAAACATAAGAAATGTGGTCACTGAAGTGACAGACATTTGCTTCATGGGCTGCCAGTCTTGTGTAAAGAAAGCCAAGGATAAGTCCTGGTTGGAGCTGGCAGTGCATGGCAGTCAGATCGACCGGGAGATGTGTTAAGAAACTTTCATCTGTGATGTCTAAGGGAGAAAAGAACAACCAGTAAGAATCTCCCATTTTTACAAGCCCGTCTTTACAAGGCATTCGTGGTAGGACTAGAGTTTATAGACATTTGCAGAAATAATCTCAGCCTCTTATGCTGACCCACAAATGGTGGAGAAGTCGTGAAAAATAGAAGGAAGCACCAGGAAAAACCTTCCTGTAATTTGACATAGGATTTATATTTAAAGTCCTTTTTTTTCCTAGAAGAATTTGGTCAATTTTAGAACAAAATAGATAGATTTTTTTTTTTTTAATTCGAAATGCCATTCTTAGTCACCAGTAACAGCATTTTGAACAACCTGTTTTCCTTCCATCAAAATTATTACCTCATTTAACCTAGTTTTGCAAATAGCTTCAGTTCCTGTGAAATTCCCTTTTGGGAAAGAGGCATGAATTTGCTATCTATTGGAAAAATGTCAGGCTGTTCTGGTTCAGTGACCTAAACTGATTTGGCGATGGAGCTGGATATATAAATGGTACCACTTGAACATACTTACTCCAAAAAAATGGAAACACTGCCTACAAAAAACATCTGAGGAAAGAAGAAAAAAAAAATTCACCTAAATTAAACAGAGCAAGTGAAAAATAACACAGATTTTTCCTCTTTGTGTTTTCATGTACAACACCACCAACGAAATCCAAAATGGCTTCAGGACAAAGAGCAATGCTGTTCCTCTCACTTGGTCTTTTCCCAAGGTATATGATATTGGGTTCAAAAGCTTGATCTGTGTCTTCAGAGCTCTCGGCAGCTCAGATTTAAATTATTAAAACAGAAAAGAAACCAATTAGTGGCTGTGATTAATCCTTTTGCATCAATGAAGCCATGGAGCTTTCTGCAGTGCGTGGAGGACTCGGCACCAGTGGTTACACTCAGTAGCTGGTCACTGCTGGCCATTGTGGCTTCTTTTGTTCACTGAGGTCCTGGTTCAAGGGATATTTGCAGACGACCTGTCAGACACGTTTCAAAAAAGCAAGTGTACACTGAAAAATACACCAGCAACTATACAGGTATTTACAAAGTCAATTAACTCTGATATGCACTCAACTCCCCCAGAAATCAATGGCAATTAAGTACTCAGCCTTTATGGGAATGTTTGAAAATCCCATGAGGTGCCTATCCGCATGCTTAGAACCCAATATACATTTGGCCAATAGCATGGAAAAACGTACATTACTTTTGGATGACGGTGTGTTTGTTAGCCAGCCACCTCTGACAGGGGCTTGTTGTTAGTACAATGTACACAACTCCCACCTCTGATGTCTGTGCTAAATCACAGATGGACAATATGGACGCAGTAGTGTACACTAGGTTTCAGATGTGGATTGAATCGCACACCTCTCAAAATATTGATTTTTTTTTTTTTTTTGTATTTTGGTATTGCACACTGAAAAAAAGAGTCCACACTGTGTCAGGTGCTAGATGCTATATGCACGTCCACTGAGAGAAGTCTGTGCCCCAGAGAGCTTCCAGTGCAAGCGCTCAAGCTAGACAAATGCAAGGAGAAACTAAAACAAGCAGATGAGAAAAGAAATGTCCTTGGAGTGACAGCAGAAGTCTACAGGAGAGGTGGAAAGAGAACGTAGGGGTCCTATTCCCAATCCAGCACTTGATTTGTTTGCCAAGTGTTTCTTGCTCTGTAAGTCACGCTTTAGCCATGAGACATCTTCTCAAGTAAACATAAGGATCAAAAAAACACGTGTGCTCCTATACATACCTGGAAACAAGTTGAAGCCTACTAAAAGCCATCACTAGATATTCAAAGTGAACTCCAGCTTTCACTTCAGTGTTGTTATTGCAGTAAACCAGTATATGATGACTAGATTTGTGTTTCATTTTTGTTTTCTTTTTCTTTCCCCCCAAAAGGTGATGCAATCCTTTTGCTAAAGAAAGGCTGCTCTTGCCTTGATGACTTATCTGAAATACCTGCACACATTTACATAATTGAGGCTAATCCCCATCTGGTTGCTGGGCAAGGAGACTTGCCGGGAGATATAAACCCATGGCAATCACCAGATCTCACAAACAAGCAGTTGGGCTGACCTTGTGGCCTGCATTACTTTGGGTGCATACTGCTCCGGAGTCAGCTTAGGTGTTGCCTTACACTTGTACCAGGAAGAAGCAGCCTCTGTTTCAGCCATCGGAGGTGATCAGTTGATGTGCCAGGAGCCACCGGTCGGCACGGCAGCCGATCGTTTAACCTCTGACTGAACCGCTGAGCTGTAAGTCAGCCATCAGTGAGCATCCCCAAGGTCAAAATGAGTCAACTACTAAATCAGAGGCTAGCCAGCTGAAGGACGTTCAGAATTTTTCCTGTATAAACGTGCTCTCAGGCTGGATGTGGCTGGCCAGGATTGGGATGAGCCAGGTTAACCACTATTCCCTGCTCAGCCGGGATGGGGCAGCTCATTAGCTGCCGTGCCAATAATCAACATAAGACTGCTAGACCCTGAGGAAAGCATCCCTGTAGGGTGCCAGTGCTGTTTCTTATGACCTTGCCAGCAGCTTCATAATTTGTCATTTTTCCACCTCAGAAGACTGAATCACTCATTTGACATACGCCAATAGTCAGGGTGCAATTAATTGGTTCAGCCTTTGACATGATCCCTCGCAGCCTGGGAGCGCAGAGGAAGGACGTGTCAAAAAGGTCGGAGGGTTCATTCCACAGCCTTTGGAGACTGCTGAGCACAGATACTCTTCATGGAAGCTGGCTTGCTCGTTAGCATCTGCAAAACTCATCAAAGTTTTATGAGTTCTTTTTTAAAGCTTTGGCTTCTCATAGCATAAGGTCATTACAGTATAGCTCTATGGTAATTATACTAATCTGAAATATTTTCTTTCTACTACACTAATTAGCAAGTGGAGAAACTTAAGAAGGCAATGTAGAACCTAACAGGACCATCCAGATGATACATGCTTTTGTTTTAAATACACATTTTGCCATCAGTCCACAATTTATAGGTATGCTCTATTATTTCTTTTACAAAAGTTTCTCATGAGATGCTTGTTATCTTCCAACTGCATGGCATTAAATGAGAAAGGGAATAAAATGAATATCCTATGAAAATTCGAAGGATTTACATGAAAGCTGCACTCTCATGATCCTACAACATCCTTTCCACACAGGGAAATACCATTTTCTGGGCGGGGAACTCAGAGGACTGTAATCCCCAAAGCACTTTGTTTCTCTCCAGGGACCAGAGGGAAAGCCTGTGGTGGCTGTCTGCAGAAGTAGGTATCTACACTGCAGATGGGGTGATGCTGACCAAAGACCAGGGTGGTCAGAAGCTGGCAACATCCCTGCGTGACTCCTCTCTGCCCAGCCTCCTGCTCCACACTGTCCTGAGCCACTCAGCCCCAGCATCTTTTCTCCCAAGACCCATTGACTTGCACACATCATCTTCTCACATTGCAGAGCACACTACCAACGGTGTGACACGTAGCCAGGGTCACGAGCACCGCTGGAAGTTGTAGCTATGTGCTACCTACCATGGGTCCAGGGCTGTGCTATTCTTGGCCTCCAACTCGGACCTCATGCAGCGCAAACCCTGCTTTCCTTCAAGGTGCCACACACATCTCCCACTGTGCACGCTGCAGCCAAACGCTCAGCGCTGGGGAGAGCAAAGTTGTCTAAGGAAAGCTTTTTGCAAGCCAAGGGACAGCCAGGAGACCAGCACCATTTGCCTCATCCCAAACCAACTGATGATCTGTCCCCAAAACAGCCTGCTGCAAGACTTATCTATTAAATGGGCAACACTTAGATAATCTTATCGCCCTGTTAGTCAGTGCTAAGATGTTCATAGCGGGAAAGAGGTTAAGAGGGATTTGCTTCCAGCCCCTTCAGGCCTATCAGGAATAGGGAAGATCTGGAGAGATGTGGGACCTTCAACGAGTTGAGTTTCTGTTCATGTGTGAGGCTTTAAAAGGGCATCCAAAATCTTCTTTCTCGTACTTGCCCATCTCAGGATGCTGCATTGAAGAGAGTTAGCAAGAAGTGACCCTACTCTGAGAAGCCTTGGCATAACCTCTCCTTGGAGTCCCTTGAGCTTTTCCCTACACTGAGAGGAGTTCTCCAGTGGACGCTGCCTATTTGCTGTGTTCATCCTTGTGACCCTCACCTGAAACTGGACCTCCACCTGACCAGGGAGTCAGGTTCCCTTTGCCTCCCTCTGGTCCTTGAGCCATACTGACCTCTATGCCCTGGAGGCACATCCTCCCCTCTTCCAGCATACGACTCTAGAGCTCGTGTCTCGCTCTTTTTCTCATCCTCCAAGACTGCTGCCAGCTTTGCAAGGTGACTCCTAAGAGTGGAAAATCTTCATTGTGCTCTTTCCTTGTGCCATTTTAGACTTCAAAACCATGCTACTGTGGTCTGGTGGCCAGAACTGTCCACGTGTGCTCCACTGGAATGGTTGATATTGATACCTAATGTCAGGTGCAGGGGATTTTTACTGGTATCTCCTGGGGGTTGGACCTCTGCTTGTAAGCAAAAGGTGACAGTAGAGGTTATGAAACTGCATTTAAAATGGAATTTGCCATCTGATACATCACCATAGCGATTCCTCAGTATCAAACCCAATCCCTGAGCTGATATCCCTGCATCCAAGGAGCTGCAGTGCAGCATCGCTGACTCCCACAGGGAACAGTCGGGATGAGGCAATGTGTTGTCTTCACTGCAAGCTGGGACTGAGGATTTATTGCAAAGGAGGAGGGTGGAAAGATTTAAACAGTGTCAGAAGGAAGCAATTAGTCCAGATCCAAAGTAAGCTTACACTTGCTCTCACACGCCAGTTGGCACATGCATTATCTGCAACACTCAGCACTGCAAACGTTTTCCTGGAAGAGCTCTTATGATTTCTGTTTCAAGTACTTAAGTGTTCATGGATGTTCATTTCCATAATGATTCACTGAAAACAAGAAGCCTTGTTTTCTTTGTACATAATACACTAAAAACCGAAAGTAACTTGAGCAGTTTTCTTCATACGCATAGACACACACTCACACATACACACTTGCAATCGGACATGCAGGTACATGCGCATACACTGGTACATAAACACACACACACAGAGGTGTCAGTCCATCACATCCACAGCCATTTTCCTGGCATAGCTGAGACTTTTCCTGCTGATCCAAAATCTACATCTGAATCATCCCAGATCTGTGCTGCGAATGATTATTTCGTTGAAAGGGACCAAATCATTAAGTCACTATTAAAAGACGGCAGGAAAATCATAGAATCATAGAATNTCCCTCAGTCGTTCCTCGTAAGGTTTGTCCTCCAGACCCCTTACCAGCTTTGTAGCCCTCCTCTGGACACGTTCCAACACCTAATCACTCACAGACACCCTGGACCTTGGAAATGGATAGAGCCATTGGGGGCCGAACACCACAACTCCAATCTGTGAAGGTGTAGCTGAAAATGAGACAAGAAAAATGGTTTGATTGGCAAATTTACCATCAGAGGTGGGAGCTCCTCCCTGCAGAAACCCAGGAACCTTGGCTCAGAAGTGCTCCTAGGCCAGTGCTTCCCCATATCCTCCTGTTCCTGCCTTCTTGTCCTGGCAGGGTTTTGATCTCTGAGCTGGGATGGTCCCTGCAGGGTGCCCTCGGTGCCCAGGCAGACATGGGCTTACTTGCATGTGCCAGTGCAATTTGGAAATGCTTGTCTTCTTGAGATGAGGCTGTGTGGCTCACCTCCAGCTCAGCCAGCATTTTTATCAAAGGCCACACAGGGAAAATGGAAGCTCTTGTTTATCTGTTTTGCTCCCAGGTATTTTTCTCCTGGGATGATTTCCAAACAGTTTAATTTGTATTAATTCAGTTCTGAGCAGCCCAATGACTTGATCCCACGCCGTGTCTTGGGATGGCATCAGCATCTACTTTGGCAGGTGTTTTGAGGAACGGGGAGCATTTTGTCATCCCAGCTTGGGTGTGCCAAAAGTTGTTGATGACCGAAGTTAGCTCTCCACCAGTGGGACTGTACAGTGCAGCAGAGACAAGAGTATCACCGTTGCTATCAGTTAAGTGAACTGGGAACTTCTCCCAAACTCCTCTGGGTGAGAACTTGCAGAACTGAAAAGGTTATTGTTATCTTCTTCAAATAGTTTGCACTAATAAAATAGAGAGTATCACATTTTTACCCTTGAGTCATGCCTAATAGCAGAGAAAGCAGAGCCCCTCGTAGCCTCATTTCTTTAGGAGTGCAAATCTTACCGCCTTCAGTGCACTTTGCATCAAACTCATTGCTGGAATAAAAAACCCACCATGGTCCCTCCCGGCTTCCTTGGCTAACTAGGTCTCCCTGCACTCTGTCTGCAGATAATAGAGGATTATTTGCTGGATTCTTTATTAGCTGACTTGACCCTGCCCAATTCGGTTTCTCCCCAGAGGAAGATCAGAGAAGCAGCTGAGTAAGTGCACAAGTGTACAAGACATTCATAAATATCCATTTCCATCTGAAAGAGCTCAGAGGAGGTGGGACATCTATACAGGCCATACTGGCTTTTCTGGACTGACAACTAGAAGGCAGCTGGGATTCCCAGGGCATCTGAAACGATACTGGAAGCCCGTATTTAGGCAACTGAATGAAGATCTCAGTGAGGCCAAGATCTCCTCCTGAATCAGATGCCTCCTGAAGGCCAGCTAAGAATCTCTGCAGACCTCACTGCACCATCTGCTTAGGTATTCACCAAGAGCAATGGGAGATCACACACCTGACTTACTGAGACAGAGACCAAATTTAAGTGTCTTCTTCCATTGATTGGAAATGTTCAGTGAATATTTATTGCAAGGGAAAACAGGGCATTCCAGAAATAGCCCCGAAAACACTGGTACAAGGTCGGTGCCCTGGCATTGATATATTCCAGCGGTTTACTGTGAGGTCAGTGACTCCAAGCTCCAAAGGACCCTGTGAAAGCAAACCCTGAGGCTGAATGTCAATTGCCAGAGACATTAGTTCACTTCTTCATCTGCCAAATTTCTTTTCTATTCAGACCTGCAAGATGTCTGGATTTGGTCTGAATGATACAGATTTGAGGTCAGATATAGGGATTACACCACAGTCCTTCGAAGTTTGGTTGTCGTGTCTGAGACCTATGTGGTGCTATGTGTCATGGAGACACACACGACTAAGATGATTCCTTCCCTACGGTAGTAACGAAGCCTTGTCTGACAAAGGGTGGGCTTCACAGCACAAGGACGATAGTGAGTCACTCTGGCAATGCACACCAAGGGGAGATGCAGCTGTGCTCACAAAGTTGTGTTTCGTGTCTATTAAGAAAAAGAAAATACCCCACTATAGGGGAAAGAAACCAGTCCAGTGAAATTATTCTGCGTTGCACGTGCACCTCAGAGCCAGGTGCAGTGAGGAAAACTCAGGATAAACCCTAGCTCTTCAACCCCAAGACAGGAAGGGCAGGTTGGTTTCACAGCTAACATGGGCTATACTGACTCATAGTTATAGTACTGAGTAGGATCTTGCTGCATCTGATAAAACCAAACGAAGGATATGGGCAGGCAGGTGACCTTAAGGAAGCAATAAGATGATATTGATCAGCTGACAGATCAGGGGAAAGAGAAACAGCCTTCAAAGCACTATTTCCATGGAGACTACTTTCCACTCCCTGTTTCTATGGCAGCTTTCACCAGGAGATCTCCATAGCCCTGTGGTCTGCCTGGTCCTTGATGTGGAGGAGAGAAAGAGAAAGACAGGAATTGCCTCTTCATTTGGTACTAGAAAGTGATACTGAGAGAACAAACGTGAGCCTGACACCAAGTCTACTGACAACAGTAAGAGTTCTTCCAGAGACTTGAAATCTATACCTAGAAAACAGACTGGCGGTGTCCACCTTGCAGATGCGGAGAGCCCACAGATTGTGTGCCTTAGCTTGGGGCTCCAGAGGAACCAGAACATGAGCTCCAGGACAGATATTCCACTTCTTGCTGCCAACCAGGAGGGTTTGGTGCCCACTGAAGGCTTAGACAGCCCACAAACTAGTCATAGGTTGTCTACAGGGCAGCCATGTGCAGAAAAGCTAGAGCTCACTCTATATAATGTGAAGAGCTTAGCCAGTCTCAGATAGGAAAACCTCAGCTGGTGTAAACGATATTCCTTCCATTAGCATGAAGGACAACGCAGTCACCCCCTAGGAGTCTGCCTTTTTTTCTCAAATTCTGGCCCTTATGACTCCCTCAAACTTGCTATGTACAGAGTTACTGTTTGTCTCCATTGTTCTTCCCTGATCTGCACTCTCTGAGAAGACAGAAAAATAAAAAAGCGCCACCCTCAAAGTAATTTTTTATTGCTCTTCCAGGGTAGGCCGATAGTAGAAATTCAAGTTTGATTTTCATCACAGTGCTCTAGAGAAAATGCGCCATGGCTGTCAGTACCTCTGGCATGACAGATTTCAGAAAGCCTCCATGGCAAAACAAGTAGAGGTAGTGTATGTGTTAGCATGGCAGTCACTTCAAAATTAACATAAGTAGTATCCCAATAATGGTTTACGTCCACCATGTTGGCTAGAAAGAGGGTTCAGTGCTGGAAGGACTGAAAATCTCTGCTTTGGACATACATTAATTGGAAAAAGGATTTTTTTTTTTTTTTTGTGAAAATACACTCTGGTAGCAACAATAACCTATGATTTCTGACAGTATCTGCTGCACTGCAAATCCCTTTTTCATCCCAGACTGGCCTAGAGACAGAGCAAACCCAGAGATACTCAGTGCACGCATTTCTAACCTGGAGGTATATCTGTCCTTTCAAACACAAAATGCCAGGAGGCCGTGCATCGCTATTGTGATGCAGACAGCGGATAAAAGCACTGACAGGGTTCTCTCTCATCAGATACTTCTGTTTCCCAGCTACCATGAAGAGGGTTTGCATCGCTTTGCAGGACTGAGGGCAGTGACAGCAGTGAGTAGCACAGGGAGGCACTTTTCCAGTCTTATTTGTATCTCTGCCGCACTGGGATCTGTCATGCTGGTTGGCACGCCACATGGAAGGCTATGTGAAGACTCTTCCCTGCTCTTCTTCTTTGGCAGAGGTGATCAACGACAGGTTGGATGGGGCTTTGAGCAGCCTGGTCTAGTGGGAGGTGTCCCTGCCCATGGCACAGGGCTGGAACTAGATGATCTTTAAGGTCCTTTCCAACTCTTAACCATTCTATGATCCTATGATAGGTCTAACTAGACAGCATCTCAAATCTCCCTTCTCCCTCCTCCCTCAGTTATCTCATGGAGGCACATGAATCCAAGTGAGAGTTAGGAGGGGGAAAAGTTAAAAAATTTTGATTTGTTAATTTAAATTTGCTGTGCACCGCCAGTCAGCTCAAAGGTGAATGTTACCGAGCCGTTATGACAGCATGCCTCTAAAAGCAAGGGATTAACATCAATGTCCTCCAAGATAATTTCCAGCTCTGTGTAGTCCTGAAAACTACAGAAAGATCAATTTAAATCTGGAGATATAAATTCAGCTTGTGCTGGAAAGTCCTCTAGAACATACAAAGAAAATTCAGAATAAGCAAGCTAAAGTGGAAAGAGCAAATTACTCCAGCACTGGTGAGATACAGGTGATGGAGAATATATTGCACAACTTCCTTTTTACTTTCTGCTCTTGCAAAGCCCAACGGAGTCAAAAGCAGCTCAGAAGGAAAGGGATCCAGTATAACACCATGACCTGAGAAGGGAGACGGTTCATCTTGCATTTAAATTCTCTTTTGCTCAGATTTTATCATGAGATTGTTCTTATTGGCTCATTATCAAACAAGATTTCTTTCTCTGATCTTAAATACAAAACCACTTTCAAGATAGGTGTCCTCTTCCTTCCCAGAGTAAAGAAAATGATGTCTGGTTTTATTGAAACCAACCCAGAGTAGTGTTTATTATTGAAAATATACAGTATTTTTGAACATCACATAAAAAGCCTAGTAGATACAACTGCTCTAGTTCAAAATGCTCAATAGATAATCTTTGTGCAGCACGTAGCACTATTCCCATGATGCAAACATCCTCTTCTCATTATTATTTTTACAGTGCTTCCCTTTTATATTTTTTAAACTCAGAAAACGTTCTGTTGTGCTTCCCCACCCCAATCCTCTTAGCTGAAAAAACCCAAAGACTTTCCAAAGGCTACTTACATTGTGTCGAAAGCGTGGAGCTAAGAGGAATAAGGATATTTTATAGCGCTATCTAGAGATACTGCTGTCCTTTTCCAAATTTTCTTTACAACCAGGACATGGTTCTTGCAAGGCCCTGTGTTAAATAGTCCAGCGATGCCCTGGCAAACTCCCAGTCTATCAAAGGGAGAAATGGGGAAGGCAGATAAATTTGGATTTTTCACACCACCTTTCAGATGCTCTTTTTCTTGCTGCCACATGTTCTCAAATGACAGTTCTGCAGAGAAGAAATTTTTTACAAAGAAACAAGAAAGAGACAGGCTATCTATACATCAAACTCTTGAAATCATCGGGAATCAATGTACAGGGTGAAATGGGCAGTATGTTAAAAAAAGTCTTTGTTCACCACAACACAGAATGGGAAAACCAAAAAAAAGAAAGGAGAAAAAACATTGATTGTTCCTGCCAGTGTGCTGTTTTAGACTCTGTATTGTGAACTTCCACAAGGTGCAGTCAGTGTTGAATCTCTTTCTTCTTTGAATCTGTTTCACCATCATCTATTCGAAGAGCTTTTGCCTGGTTGCCTTAAAGCAGCATCACAAATATGGGAGATGAGAGTCCACAAAAATGTGATGGACACCTCACTGCGATAGAGAGCAGTTCAGAATAAAGGAAGAAAGTCTGAAGAAGGAGTCTTGGGGAGAATGAAGAAAGAACCCTGAAGGCCACCATGTGGTGCGTGTACGTGTGGGGCGTATCACACGGCTGCGGTCTGTTTGATGCTATGGAAGCTGATCCGTGTCGGAGATGTGGGGATAGACATGGCACGTGCCACACGGACTCGGAGGGAGTGATGGTCTTGCCAGCGGTGCCATCTTTTCCTGGCAGCAGAACGGACCTGGTGATAAAAAAAAAAGGAAAGAACATGAACACTTAGAATATTCCAGTGTCCTCTGCTAAGGGACACCAGACAGCTCTGGGACAAATGATGATAAGTGTCAAGCCAGTGAAACATCCAGGGCTTGATTCAGCTGCCTAATCATGGGCATCTAGTTCACTAGATATTGTCCTGGGTACTGCACTCTGGGAAAAGCATGGGTTTCACATATCTCATGTCTCGCACCTGATGTCTTAAATAGCCCAGAGCATTTCAAATGGCAATAAATGCCTAAGCTTATGCAACTGAATCAAGCTCTCAAGATGGATGCACCTGACAGAGGTTTTAGAGGGACCTATCAGAAGGCCTATAGTTGCTCCTGCTTCCATTGTATATGAAGGGGAATCAGAGATCATCTGACTAAACATTGGTGTCTACAACACAGACACACTTGACCTAATCCCTGTGAGCACCTTGTACAGGCAGTGGAGAGCTCCTCTACAGTCAACAGAAGGTCATTCTCAAGCAGATGCTCACAAATAGGACAGATGAACCTTGAACTTTAAGTGCATATTTTGTTGCAGGAACCAAAGAGAGAGTCCAGGAGTTCTAGCTTAAATATAATGTATATAAGCAAGAGAAAGACAGGCAGTAGGAACCCTAGCCTCAAACACAATGGGAAAGAAAGAGATACTCCTAACATAGACTGTAAACAAACCCTGCCAAATCACTGGCCCAGAATACTCAAAGTCAAAAGCTGAAATGAAACATTTAGACCAATTTCTGGATATTCTTGTTGATCTCTGCTTACTGTAGAGACAAGAGCAATTCAAACCCAGACAGAAGCCTAGGCAGCTAGATAAGCCTACAAAATCAAGTGAGATGAATCTGGGCACGGCTTCTTGGACAGTCAATAAGTAATTGTACTCATGACACTTGGAAAGGTTGTTGACGTTCTGCTGCCAACTTGAAATCCAGTCAACTTTGAAAGTAAAGCATTTTTACATACAAGCTCTATATCAAGCCACGGCTTCCTTTGCCCAAACCATGTTTGTTTAGAAGGTGGGGTTATAAATAATATAATGTAGACATTACACCTCAGCTACTGACCCATAGTTCTCTTCCTGACCAAGAGAGAAGCAGTCAGTATGGTCAAAGGGCACAATTCATCTCCTCCTAAAGCAGATATCCAAAGTAGGGCAGATACTGTGGTCAGATGAAAAATACCTATTTCCTTTCATTATTTATAAAGGGAGCCCACAATTACCTCTCCTTTAGATGATTGGATTATAAATTTAGCTAAATTTAGAAAATACTGATATCTTACCCTGAATGTTTTTCAGTCTTTAATGTACTTATCTTCACTGCATCCCTCAAAAGTAAAGGAGTGCTCTTATCCCCATTTTACCACCAGCAGGCTAAAGCTTGGGTATTAATAGCAGTGATGTTGTTGTAGAGTAGACCTCAACATGGATCAGCTACCATGGCAACCATACCAGACCTGGGATGAGCTTGCACAACCTGTGTGAAACCCATGCTGACACAGCTTCTCAGCTATCGGCACTTGAGGTAGGTCAAAACCATCCTGGGTCTATCTGTAATCACCACTGGGACTGAAAGGAAGATGGCGTTGAAACAAACTGTCCAAAGGTGCATAGCCACTGGTTTTCTCCATTTCTTTTAAAACTTGGGGCCTGTCTTCACGTGCAGTTTGGAGTCTACTTAAAACATGAGGAACACACACTTCCCAGCCACACTTCAGACCAGCTCCAACATGCTGTCTAACAGGGGCTTAAATGAGCTGATGAGCTCTAGAAGTGGAGATATTTCCCACCCAAACCATACACTGTCAGTATTAGGTGCCCTAGATGAGCAGGAATGATGGACTGATAGTTAAAATATACAAGAGTTCATAAGGAGGAGAGGGGAAGGGGGGGACCTGCTTTCCTTCTCTCAGATGGTTTCAATCCTCCCATTTCTTGATGGGCCTTCAGGGACTTACACAGACCCATAGTCTGTAGCACTGCTACTTACACACTCTGCACCGTTGTGGTTTGGCACCTACAATCCCTTCGTATCACCAGCTTTGTCAATTAAATACACCCCATTTCAGGTTAGTGAGTATCAACTTGGAAAACAGTTTCACAATTGCCCTCTTTGGTGCCTTGCCAGGGGAATCCTGAAGCCAGAAATCTGTCGTCCCCTTCCAGAAGGTGCAGATTGGGCAAAACAGACCTAAGGATCTCTTTCTTTGGTTGTTTTTATGACTGTGTGTGATCTGTGCTGCTTGATATGACACTTAAGACAAGTAGAGGCAGATGTTTATAGTAAGGTGAGAAGAGCGCCACGCTGGATTTCTTTCTTTTGATTTTGAATGAGTAATTTGTTTCAATATAAAATAATGGGGTTCACACTTAATAGGTGGGACAGGCCCTAGAAAAATAAAGGCTATGAGGGGACAGGACTGCTTGCATGAAGAAGAGTGAACATCCAAGTGAAAACAGCACTGAAGACAGCACTGCCAGGAGGAGCAAGACCATCATGAATGAATTTGGGATGAGAATGAGAATAACAGGGTTATACAACAGTGCAGGGGATTTCTGGAAGAGCCTCTCACTGTAAAGCAGTAGGTACAACATGCCTCCACTAGTTGCAAGATGGGGTTTGGCCAGTTTACAAAATGAGTTAAATGAGATACTTAGATGAGATAGCCAGAGTCACGACGGGCTGACTCAGCCATATGCTACCAGAGTAGAAGCCAGCCTGGATTGCTAACTTTGACTGTATCATCAAACTGACCTCACTGGCTCACCGAATCCTCCTGTTAAAGCACGAGGAACAGCGGAAAGAAGATGTGTCCTAGTGTTGCGCTCTCCTGGATGCCCAATGTTTGCAAACCTATCATGATTCTACCTGGAGTGGCCAAGGGATAATTATTTCTGATTCTGCATTTAAGGGTGCATACAATACACACCCAAAGGAAAATACATGTGTCAGA
This sequence comes from Rhinoptilus africanus, assembly GCA_013400135.1. Taxonomy (NCBI): domain Eukaryota; kingdom Metazoa; phylum Chordata; class Aves; order Charadriiformes; family Glareolidae; genus Rhinoptilus; species Rhinoptilus africanus. The sequence continues at coordinate 28,690 of VXBO01012495.1, forward strand.
GCATATACAAGGAAGGGGGTGCATCTCATCTGACAGCTTGATACCTAGTCCTGGCCAATTACTTATGTTTTCAATACACACAATGGAGAAAGAGAGATGATGTCCCTAAGGAGATGACTTAGATATGTGGAATGAATAAATCCTTGCTCCACCTTGCTCCTCTGAGTACAAAACTAACTTAGCCAAGTGTTGGGTGCCTAAGGCAAATGGTGTAAGTAACATGTAACATGTCATAGGAGTAACCAGTGTCGTCAAATTGTCCCATGAGAACATGGGACTTGCTCTGCAGAGGGATGTTGCTTCTCAAATGCTCATTTCTCCCCAGATGTCACCAGATGCTGAGATATTGTTAGAAAAAGTCTTTTCCCCTTTCTGCTGTAGTGAAATTCACCCTTGTAGAGGGAGCCTGTGATTCACTTAAGTCTTTCAAAGAGGTGAATTCCTTCATCTCTGGTGCAAAAGCAGAGAATAAATCTCTGCGCACAGCACAGTCTTTGACAAAGATGTTACTAGCAGATGGGCAGCGGTGTAATTTCAAATGTCCCAGGTGCCTCTACAGCAGCATTTCACTGGGTCATGAAAAGGGGTTGTCACCTGGTGGGCTTTTTGTGTTTCTGAGCAATTTGTGTGAACAGGTACTTACTCAGCCAGTGAAGCCAGATTAGATTTATCATTTGTGCTTCAAACCAATCAAGTCAAAAAGAGTCACCTGGAGATAAAGACGTGAGTCTAAACAAGCAGTTGTCTGAATGGCTTTTATGATATGGTTTGCTTACAAGCTTTGAGAGAGGATAAAAAGTAGTAACAAAAGTGCTGCCTTCTTGTACAGCTGGAGCCATTCCTAATGGACTGGGCACATGGAAATAGACTCTGCACTTAAACGGGTGAGTGTAAAGCATTTCTTAATGACAGAATAATTTACTGCAATTAGGATGTGACCAGAGCGCAAGCAGAAAAGGTTAAGCTCAAATTTATCTCTTACAATTGAACTAAGAAAGAAATGTTAGCTCAACTTTAGGTCAGGAAACAAAAAAGAAAACTGTTCAACTGCTATAATAACATGTTAAAAAAGACACCATAAAAGCTATTACACAGCGAAAGAGTAACAGAAAAAGCCAAAGCAAAATCACAATTTCAAACCTGGTTGTTAATCTCCATGAGAGCAACTACATTTATCCCTTAAGCATTTGTAGAGTCAGTACCATGTCCTAGAGTCAGCATTAGCACATCTATGACCTGAAATTAACAGCACTTTCCACTAATAGCCTGAAGATGGGTACAGGCTATCATCAATGGTGAAAGCTTAACAAGGAGTCCGGGGAATACGAACTATCAGCTTCATCTCTATGTAACATCAGTTGCTTGAGATGGCAAAGTTTATCCATGCTGCTGAGCAGAGAGCTCCCTTCGCTGTGCTGACCCTTGCTCTCTCTTTTTCTTGCAAACAGTTACTCTCAAAATTGCCCTTTTCATCTCGTTGCACTTTGCCTACTGTGAACAATCACAGTTTCTGAACATGTGGTCAAATCAGATTTACCAACATATTTTTGCCTACAGAGTGTGGGCAGTGCTCTCAGCAGGATTGCTTTAGAGCAGTCAAGAGAAACAATTCCAGCGATGGGATGAAGAAAAGTCAGTGGGTGGAAGTTTTTCTTTCCCGATCGGATCACCTAACCGAGGAGTTCTCAGTCTTTCAGATCGCATCTGACAATCACCAAAAACCACATCTGATCATAAAAATTGTTAAAAACCTCTCCTCAGAAGAAAAAGAACAACAGCAAAAAGGATGGAAGAGATGGAGAGAAGGATGAAAACATGCAGAGAAGGTTTGCTTTGGATAAAATAGACATGAACTTCGTATTGCTATTACTTATGCTAGGCTGGCTGCTGGCCAATTTCTTGCAGTCATCAATTAGAAATGACCTGAAGAAAGAGCCTTTAGCGACATTAAAAATCAGGTTTTGGAAGAAATGTCATGTCCTATTAACAGAGAGGAAGAATGCTTGATCCACTTACACAGTGCTTAGAACAAAAGGACTCATTCACTTGGGGTTTCTTGACGTAAACCTAAAATATAATAGTAGTAATGTAGGTAAAAAGGAAGGGTCTGATAAGAAGAGTAGGATTAAATGAGCTGCCATGGTAATGGAAGCTGGAAGTAAGACTAACAGGACACTGCCATAGTCCATCCCCAGAGAACATCTCTCACATGAGAGTGGTAAAAGCGAGGGGCAGAGGGACAACAGGTACTCTGTCTACAGAATAATCATGGTGTTCAGTAGTCTGTGCCTACATAACCCTAATTAGTCCCAGAAAACCTTAATCAGAGACAAATGAAACAAATAATAGAATCATAGAATCACAGGGTTGNTATATCGATCTCAGTGGCCTTTCAGACAGGCCAATTTTTGCTCGATGAAAACAGGTATCAGTGATGAATTCATCAAGCTCCACCTACACTTAAGCACCTTTGTGGCATGTTTCAGATCCTCGTACCGCAGTTGGAGGTAACTGGAGAACAAATTTGGACTTTAAACATCCGTGGTTAGGAATGGCAGTGCAAATTGTTAAAAATTTGACGAAAATATATTCAATCTTATTTTAAGATACAGATGAGCAAGAGGGACTTTCAACCAATGTCCAGATCAGCAAAAGGGAAGTGGCTATGCAGACTTTAAATTTCAAGACACTCATCTCACTGTGTGTGCCTGCAGTGTAAGCCACTTCCATGAAGCTTCTGAAGCCCTGACCTCTCTCTGTATCCAGCAGAACGTAGGAAAGGTATTAAAGTATTGGCAACATTTCACCAAAAAGAGACAGGTAAAATAGGTCAGTTGAAATCTATCATCAATTGGGTGAATCACTGCCTATAAATGAAGTTGACGGCCATCAGCTCAACTGCATATGGGTATGTATCAGATGTCTAATGAAAGGGGGATAAATCCCACCCATTACATAGTTGAACTTAAACTAACATAAGGCGATGCCTGACATGATTCCTTGAAAGTTTTCCAAAGGGTTAGAATGTCCCTCAATGGAGGAGGGGCAGGAAATGCTGGATTTAATCGCTAATGCTGTGAAGAAGCCTATGGGTCAAGGATTGACATCCTTGGAGTGCCATCCTGAATGGAAGCAAAGAAACCAAACAGCCTAAGCACAGAGACCACTGGACAGACAGACCTGGGGATCTGCAGAGACCGCTGGACAGACAGACCTGGGGATCTGCAGATGAGGAACAATAACACTCTCAGAGAGACAGGACTGAGCCTTTATCCACTCTTTGTAAATAAAGTACATCACTGAGCAGCTACACCTATGTCCTACAGTCACTTCTCACCCTATCGGTATGGCTCCACGAGGCTCAAAGGAAACAAAAACGAAGCTCAGGTGCAATTTTTTTTTTTTTTTTCCCCAAATAGCCTACACGACAGCACTATTTTATGTAACATTGTTAAGTTTCTTTTCCTCCCTAAAAAAATTAGCCTGCTTACCTGGTCTGCAATTCATTTTTTTTTTTTTCCAGAGTCTTTGGCGGCAATTCCATACAACCTGGTAGCAAGGGGATAGTTTTGCAGCACACTGGGATGCTGCAGTTTTATTTCTAAGATCACAACAGTGCAATTTTGTTATCATATATAACTGTTTGAGAAGCTAGAACAGTTCTGACTGGTTATAATGATTTGCCACACATAATGATGGCCATATAAAAATTTGCCATTTTAAGGTGGAAGCAAATGCTGATCCTTTCTTCTGGACTGCAAAGGACCAGAACTAACCACTAGACAGGGAGTCCGTGAATACAATTAGCCCACTGTGATTTTGTTGTGGAGTGCTCTGGAGTCACGCTCACAACAGCAGTGGTGTAGTGAAAAGATGGGGTGGGAAAGGACCCTCAAACCAGTTGCTACCTTTCACCATGCCCGGACTTCTCATTTTTCTCTCTCTGGCAGGACATCAGCCTGAAGAGACCTACTGGAGCCACAGCAATAAAGGTGATTTTCTACCAGAACACACCTGGGTGTTGGAGATGGGTACTGAGAGAGCCTGCATTCCCATAATGAATGGCTGCCTGGTAGTCCCAAAGGGAAGGTGTGATCCCTTCAGCTGGCTCTATATTGACCAGGCACCCTCAGGGGCATTTAGGAGCGGAACTCATACTCATGCTGTTGGGCACCTTTGCTCAGAAAGCAATCTTTGTGAGAGATGGAATTAAACTTCAGCCCTCTAGTCCACCCCCATATTCATATTTATTCAGTGATTTGAAGGAACGCTTAATGCATGCCCTTTGGGTTCAGAATGATTAATGTGAAGTCTGCTTAGATTGATGGGCAGGTGGATGACTAACCATTTAGACGGTGATTCATAGCTTGCAAGTATAATGAATAGCCTTCTAAGATGATCAGATCAAAGTAAGCCACTTTGAGCCTAATAGATTTTGAGAGACAGATGGTGCTCAGGTACAGGATCAACACAAAAACCCCCCCACCCATATTTATCCTTGCCTTGCACCTTGTTGTGAGAGCAATTTCCAGTGCCATCTAATGAAGTAACCTGCTCTATTCCTCTCTGGTTATGGTTTCTCTCTAGGTCAGCTAATTGCTTTCCATTTTAAATGTTAATTCACAGCCGATTATTGATACTGACCAGATAATAATATAATGTGAGGCCTGCTTGAGCTAAGAATTCATGCTTTGCAGGATGATTTTAGGCACAGGCCTTCCTAGCTACGTATCCCTCCAGGATATGGTTAGAAATAAAGGACGGCCACCTTATCATGGACACAGTGTTCATGAGTTATAGAATAATTAAGGCTAGAAGGGACCTCAGAAGGCCTCTGGGACAATGCCATGTTCAAAGCAAGTCCAGCATAGAAATTTTATCCAGCTTTGAAATTTTGTCAGGGTCTTATCCAGTCTTTTTGAGTACATCAAAGGACAGAGGTCTCAAAACACCTCTGGGCCTCTCTTCTAGCACTTAAACATCCTCACTAGGCTTTTTTTTCACATGTTCAATCAGGTTTTCCCTTGTTTCCTTCATTCAGCTTGATAGTGGAGACTGCTCTTCTCTGCCTAGCCTTTCAAGCACTATCACTTTATTAATCTGGGTAATTCTCACACACCATTACGGTACAGCTGTGTTATTTTCTCCCATTATGGTTGGTAAGGTTTCCAAGGAACAGAGAACTCTGGGGGATCAGCACTGGTGGTTATTGGAAATGACATGAAGCACCTAATAAGAAGGATAGGTGTTCTCTGGAGGCAGGCATCCTTCCTCCATTATCCTCATTTCCGTCATGTCTCTGTTGAGGTAGCAGGAGTGGAGCCAGCCACTTCCATCAGTGAAGTTCTCATTCCTCTGGAGGTTTACCAGTAGCTGGCTGGAAATATTTTATTTCCTTTTCTGGGCGATGCTGCAGCATCTTAGATCTGACCTTCTCCCCTCCAGACTCCAACACACAGCAGCCATAAGACCAAAGACAACACAACCATACAGGAAGATATATTTGCAATACGAAACACTGTGAACACATTCTTTCCCTGTCTCTCTGAAAGACTTTGTTTCCTCTGAGTAGAAAACCATCACTAGCAAGAAGGTCCATCTGAGAAGGTAGATACCACACTAGAAAGAGAAGTGGAAGGAAAATCCATCTTTGAAGATGCTTTATCTGGAATCAGTCAAAGAGAGAACAGAAATGCTGGGAGCGCTGTACCCATCTGCCTGTGAGCAGAAGGCACATACTAAAGAACTGAAGGAAGACCCTGGAGATAAAAGTGTGAAGAACCCTTAAGAGAGCTGTGAGCCTAGAGATCAACAAAGAGTGATTATCGTGCTAGTGAGTGTCACTGCCGCCTTCTGTTGTCTTCCCTTGATGCTCTCCTATGAAAAGTCAAAGGTGACAACAGCCTTCAGTGAGCCTCTTTTGGTACTGAAACTATAATGAATATTTTTGCTGGGTTTCATATCATGCAGGCAATTATAAGGCTAATCTACATATGCCTAAAGACTATAATCTTCACTGAGCCTTTTTTCAGTTTCAGGTCTGGCTGTGACCTGGATAGGATAACGATGTTTTTATCCAGCATTCAGTTCTCAAGATCATTATCAGAAAAATCAGAGGTACCACGTGAGATGAACCCCACACCAGACACCCTTTTTAAAGGCAGGCTTTAGATAAACGCATGCTATCAAGTTCAGTTGCTGGATCGAACTTATCAGCTTGTACTACAGAGGCTGAAGAGATGATTTATTGGTTTTTGTGGATTTATACTCTCATCCAAACTTACGTAAGGATGAGATACCATGAAAGCATATCCCTGATTAAATATTATTATCTTGTTACAAGTAAACTGATCTAGGTGGAATAAATTTCATCAACCAAAAAAAACATAAAGATTTTTTAGTGAGTTGCAATAAAAATTGTCCAACAGGAGTTTTGGGGAATTGTGTTCTCTTCAGCAATGTTTCAAGCCATTGTATGCTCCAAACCTTGCAACCTTGCTCCAAAAAACTGCATCTTAAACTTTTTTCCTTTGAATCCAGTTTTATATGAAATTAAATTCAGTCTTGTGATCTGAGTTGATGACAGAAAATATTTTGGAGAGCATCCTGATTTTTGCAGTCATTGAAAAAGAAGTTCACAACCTGCAATCATTCTTTTCAAGTGGTATTTAACGTAAATGCAAAAATATTTTTCATTATGCCATTTTTATTAACATTTAAAATTCTCAGAAATCTCTCATTCTCAATTTACTTGGAAGTCCAGAGATGCTCTTTACCCCTCAGATTAAATGAAGTTTGCATATTTTTGCCCTCTAGTGCAAGTAGATTTTCTCTTTGTCCAAAAATTACAACTTTTTCTCTATAAAGTCTCTAGATAAATTGACATGAGTCAAGTGCCAGCGGCCTCTCATGCCTATCCATGGCACATGCACGTTGTTCCGAACAGCTTCAGAACTCTTCAGAAGCACCAAAATATAAAAAACTGATGACTTTAGTTTTCAAGCTGTTTCTTCTCCTTAGGTTCACTGGAATAACTTATGTATAATATGTTGGCTTGGAAAGACATTCAAATTCAAAATCTGAAGGATTGTATCTCCAGTAAAAGGGCTCAAATGATACACACTGTCTCAGCCCACTGGATTAATTCTCACTGCAGCCAACAAAGCTCGCCAACATCTGGGTGAAACACTGTTTTTGTGGAAATGAGGGAACAGAAGATGTTTATATTCCCAGGTCAAATGCCCGTTCCAAAGCATGAGGAAATAAATCTGTCCCATCAGCTCCTTTTAGAATGCCTTATGAATAGGTAGAGATCTAGGGATAGGCACTATCACAAAGGAGAGCCTTTATATACTATAGGATGGATTTTTTTTTCCTGGACAATATGATTACAAACGCAGAAAGCTCTGAAAATTCACTGAATTTGCTACTTGTTTCTAAGCAGTGAAGAGCTGAAGCTAGAACAGAGCAAGAAATTCCATCCTTTAAAACCTTTATGATACTTTAAAAAAATTCCCACAGTACTTTAAGATGAGGCCGAAGTCCTTTCACAGTTATGAAGTAGACAATGCCGCAATATTTGGGGGGTTTAGACATACATTACATCTCAAAGACATAGTTAGGGAGTTGCCATTGTTTATCCAGTCAAGTGGAAGTCACACATCAGATGTAAACATATGTCCACAGGGAAGATTTCATTCACAAATCCAGCTATTTGTAGGTATCTACGTGTCAGCAGAGTGCCTAGGCATGCATTATAGTCAGTGGAGAGCTAGGCCATACTGTCAGTGGAGACTAGAGCTGTTCTGGTGAGCAAATGGAGGTCTCTGTCATAGGCTAAACTGACAAAAAAAAAGATTGTATTGACTGGCTTCGATTAGTGACATAGAGAGCTTGTCCCATTTGAGAAGCCCCACTGTATCCCTCTTGGCTTCCCACTTCCCAGTCGGAAGGTGTGAATCTTCTATAGATCCCGTATCATATCTGGTAGACCCATGTGGATGCCTCAGATACTCTGTAGCCTCTCAAGTGGCATTAGATATCTATGTTTAGGGAAAAGAGTAAAGATCACCTAGATCACCCAAGTTGGTGTCTTACACCTTGAAATGCCCATTCCAACTGTAACAGTAGTGTGATATAGCTGGGAAAAGCAGTTATGGGAAGCATTCCAGATCTGCTAGTAGATTGTTATCAAGCCATGGAAGAAGCACATGAGGTGAAGCATCCTGCCTTTCAAGAAGCCCAATTATGTCTTATCTCATTTAAGTTACAGGAGATGAGAACTTGGCTCATGGCCTTCCTTGGACAGAGAACTTCAGACCGCTGTAGTGAAGGAGATATTTCTTCCCCTACCAGCCAGCTGGAAGAATCCCAGAACAGCCAAAAAAGTGAAAGCCTGGTATAAGAAGCCAACAGGTCCTAGCCTAAGTGCACAAAATGGAAATGCACTAGGGGGATACAAAGTCCTGGCCGACCATGAAATCATGTGTCCCAGGTTCCAGCCATGATGTTCACTGTGGTACCAGTGGGGAAAAAAAAAAAAAAGAGAGAGAATAAAAAGCCTGCTGTCTACATGGAAAATTTTCCTTCTTCATTAACAGTGTAAAACTGATAAATAACAAACATGCAACTACTACTGAAGGAACATGCTAGACTTCTGGTGCCTTTAACCTCATCAGATCGTGCACCACAGTGGCTCACAAAAACAAAGTATGGTCACAAGCAACTCAGATATATGGCAAGGTTTTGAGATCACTAGTCCCACAGTTAAAGCACCTGTACTTTTTGGGGAAGGCTTCACCTCCCTACTTATTGAGAGGCAAACGTAGCAGCCAGAATTTATTGAAGGAAAGTTGGGAAGAGAATTGACAACACTTTTCTGCCAGTATATAGAAGTGGCATGTTCCTAACCTTAGAAAGCAGTGTTGCTTCTTATTAACAACACCTCAGAATTAATGAGGAAGAGAGGAAATGAAGAAAAGCAATGAAATAAAATAAAATAGGTGTGCTTCATTGCCCGAAGTATAGAAAATGTCACAGAGCAGCTGGGTGAGAAGACACATCCATTCATTCTCATGATGCCACATCGGGAGCCCACAATGAAATTGAGAAGCAGCACATACAAAATATAAACCAATACAGCAGGAATAATTAAGACATGGAATTAATTTCTGCAGAGATGCAAATTTTAACTGGACAAAGATTACATGCTTAAATGCTGATAAATGAGACACTGGCAGTACAAGCAGGAGAAACGATATAAATCTTTATGCATTTTGGGGTGTAAGCCAAACACCAAGGGATATTAGTTAAACATTTCTTGCTTGAGTAGCAATACCTAAAACTTATTCTGAGGAACACCACCAACCCTGTCCCCAGCCCTCTTTTCTGAATGACATCAGTACCGATGACTCAGAGATAGGTATCCGCACAGAAACATTAACTCATCCAACTCAGCAGGGCAATCCCATTATAAAAATGGGTCACCTGCAGCATATCCTTAACGAGAGCCCAGCTCAGAAGTGATGTTCATGTATGCCCAGAAATTGTATTTCTAATTAATGAGAAACTTCAAAGAAGTCTTAAACTAAAGAACAAAAAATGTATAGTCTAAGATGACTTCTTTTCCTCTGCCCTGACCTCCCAGGGAATACTCTGAATTTGATAAAGTTTTGTGAACAAAGAACATGTCAAAATGAGAGCTGGGAAACTCAGATGCACATTAACAGAAACTTCTGCAAGAGCAACAGGCCTGACGGGACTATGACCCCACGTAAAAACGTCTCTGTCATCAGGCATTCAAGTAGGTCCTACCTCCCAAGACTTAATTACACTGACAGCAGGGGACACTACTTACCTCACCATTCAAGAAGCAGTAAAATACTGACACAAAGAAACCCTGGAAAGAATAGAAAGCAGTCAGTTATTAGGTAAGTATTTTACCACGCAGAATCGGGGATGGAGCTTCATCCTGGGCTCATCCTGAGAAAAACCACGATCTTGTTGACACCATCCACTTCTAGACAGATGAAATCTTTACCCTACAACTTTATGAGTGTCTTGCAGCTCACAGGTGAGATATGAGAGCTAGAATCTAGACAGCCCTTCCAGAGGGGATTGCCACTTCAGCTGTGCTAGAGCATATCTAGAGCTTCCAGCTGCCTCCCCAGAACGGCACAGACCCCTCACAGGTCCTATGTCATGCCTGCCGGCCCTTTGAGGATGTCTTAGACGCTTACAGGGGGCTGTGAAACGGCTGGAGATGGTCTTATGTGGGCAAGCATGTCATTGGGTTGCTTGCATTCATCTGAGCTGAACTGCTCTGTGGAATCTATCCACAGCAGTTCCTAGACCCCTGTAATGACCCCAATGCAAAGATTGTAATGACTACAATGGAAGCTCAGATGACAACATGATGACACTTTCATCTCTAAACCTGTGAGTGGAATCCTACCCATTCTTCTTTCAGCAAGGGACTGTAATTACCATCACCATAAAGGCGAGATTCCCTGTGCTTGCTTTCTTACATACGCTTGCTTGCTTACATAGCACTAACCATAAAACAAGTAGTGTAGCAGTTTTTGAGACATTGAGCATTGGCAGATAAAAAATACAATTAATTTTAGGGAATGAATAACGTGGATTGTTTCACTGGTAAAGGCTAAAGTTTTTTTGTTCATAGATTAAAAGGGACATTTTTCATTTTGGATATTCAGTTGTGATTTCTGGTGGGATGCTCAGTGTTTCAGAGCTAAATACGCAATCCATAAAAATAGCAATCCAAAGACCAAAACTTCTGTAAACCATAACCCTAGATTTGGCTTGATAGCACACGTTCTGCATATTTGTATTGATATCCTGGCTATCAGAGTGCTTGTTCCTGCAGATATCTGAGGTAAAATATTAATGTCAAACATAGTTACACTCTAGTTCAAGAAGGTCTTTAAGCAGAGCTAAAGCTGTAGGACACATCTAAGCAGAAATGTGTGACTAAACACCATTCAGGGTTTCAGTCACTTTTGGTTTTGTGCCAAATCCAGAAAGCTGGGGCAATTACTCGTGTTCCACTGCCTTTTACATCCTGGCAGAACTCAAATTCAGGGGAGGGAGGAGATAGGTAGGAGTTCTCAGTTGGCATGGTCCGGTGGCTGAGTGCATGCACCATTGCAGGAGAGCTGGAGGGAGAGGCCGGGCAATACAGCTAATGTCTTAATCAAGCGAGCCCAACAGGTAGGAGTTATTTCCCTTTGTTTTAGCAACATCTAGTCTAAGCCTCAGCTTACTGTCTGCTCTGTGAAGAGAGAGGTGCCTTGGGAGAGTGATTCATCAGCCCCTCTCAGGCAGTTAGGATAGAATGAAACATCATTTCTCTCTCCTTTGACTTTAGACGGAGCCCCGGTGAGGAGCTGCAGCTGTAGACTGAATGTAGTGCTGGTGTTAAGGGAGACAAATCCCCCCAGTACACACCTGAGAGATCTCCACTCCATATGACATGCTTATATATCTATTTCATAAGCATGAACAAAACTGAGCTATTTTCAACTAGTATTTCTATCACAGACTTCACTGACATAAGTTTCATGGCTGAAAAGCACTAAGAATCCTTCCAGCAGTACCTGATTCCAGCTGTAAACTTGCTCGCTTACCTGAAAAGACTGCAGGAAGGAATTGAAATAGATGAAGACAATCTGGGAAATGTCATCTTCGCCAGGGTTGACAAAGAAAAGCATATAGGTGATGCCTAGCAGAGGCAGAAGAACTAACGTGGCCTTGACTGCCTTCCTGTGGGCAGGAGACAGAAAACACAAGTGAACGCAAGAAAGAACAACTGTGGTATCGGAACCGCTGTAGATTGCCGCTCCCGAGACATGCTGCTGGAGTATGCGCTGGGGACAGCAGGGAAGCCTATACTTGCACAATGACCAAATAATTTGGGCTTTTTCCTAGGAGGACATCCAAATTTTAGATACTTCTCAGTCTGCCTGCACAGGAACAGTCCCACAGTTCGTGACCAGCTTATTGTGTAACCCAAGATGGAGGCTCCTGGAGTCTTCAGGTAATGAAGAACTTGGGTTTCTCGGGGCTCAGGAAAGGATATTTAAGCAGGAGCCTGATCACATGTCTGAAAGGATGGTTAGGGTTTAGCAGGGGAGCAGGGAAAGAACGACAGCCTCCACTCTGGGTTGAGAAGCCACAGCTGAGTTTGCTAGTTAAGAGTTTCTGACCAGTGTCTGACCACTTGGAGAAACTTGTTCTGGGAAAGCCTTTGCCTTTGATTCCTGTTATTTGTCCCACACCCCGAACTCCAGGGTACAAATGGGAACCTTTTTATACCCTTCCTTTTCTCTTTCTTCTTCCTCCAGAAAGTTTCTGCCCTATCAATGAGGCTTGTATTAAGCTGAAGCCTTGAGACTCTCTGCAGGTTTGGTGAGTGATTTCTTATACCTCAGGGTGATGTGATAAGTACTCGATTTAGCTGCTGACCAGGGCAGGAACGCTGTGCCCGTGAGACCTGCTCTATGCCCATATTTTGGCCAGATTCTGTCCGGAGTGTAAATGCTTTCTCTCTCTCTGCAACACCTGTACACCCAACTCAATTCCTTAGGGCTGTTTTATAAACAGTAAACAAGCAGGTGGTGCATAATGAAGCATAAGTGATTATTAACAGAATTAGTAGGGGCTAATCTTTATTGTTGGTGCTATAATAGTGTCCTGGGATGTCAACTGCAGAACAGCACCTCATTGTGCTTGATACTATACAAACACAGAAGGCTGCAATTTTGCTAAGTCTGTATAAATCTCTGCACAATGCCATAAGAAGCAGATAAAAGCAGGTAGGGAAGCAGGCAGGGGAGCACAAAAACACTGCTGGTGTCAGGACAGACAGACATTCTTAACAAAGTAGCTGCCACATCATTTAATACTTGCTCAACAAACGTTTGGAGTACTCAGTTTTAGACCAGCAAGACTTGCGGCTTTTCTGGAATTATATGGCTTTCTATTTAGGCTGTGAAAAAGAAGATTCCCTCACAGAGCTTGTAGCGAGGATAAGATCACCGGCATCTGTTCAAGGATGAGGCAGTTACTTTAGATTGCCTCAGAATCTAATATCTCTAACGCTCCCTGCAAACTGCAGAAGGGATAAAAATGTACCGAGATTCGAATCAAGGGTTTTTCATTCTCGTTTTAGTTTTATAGCGTGAGGTTTGAGCATGAAAAAAGGGGTGGTTTTCTCCTTCATTTCTCAGGAAATGTGCAGAGAAAAGTCTGAAGAAGAAAATCAGACCACTGCATTAACTTTACATTTGTTCCCAAACCTCAGACAGGAGTAAAAGGAAGGAATCAGGCAAAACAACAAAATCCCATTACTGCGGCAAAACTGCCTCCAAAGTTAAGAGCAGGCAGATTTGAGGACATCAAGATTCAAGCGTCAGCTTGATACACTGAGATTTTATCCAGAAATGAATTAGAGGATTGCGGCCCATCTTCACAAGGTCCTGTCTGTCCATAAATGCTCCAAACGTCTTGCAAGATACTGCAAATGGTGAGAGAAGAGGGGCAGGCAGTCAGCATCTCCTGATCTGCTTTTGCATTTTTGGGGATTTTTTTTTTATTTTTGATCTGATTTGCTTTTGGAGTGTTTAGGCTGATATATACCAGAATGGGCCAGGCCACCTTCCTTCTACTGTCCTGGGATAAACGCTCCTGTCTTCTCCTTTCTCGAGAAGCCGGCCCATATAAAAGTAATTATTCGTTAAAGGATCAGTTCTGTGATGCAACCCACTGAGTGGTGACAGGAACGCTGGTACCAGCTGAAGGGAGAGGGCACAAGTGCTCTTCATTCCCACCCCCTACACTTTAAAAAGAGCATTAAACCCTACTGGAAATACCTGTATGTGCACAGTAATCATTAGTAATGATACTGCTATTGATTACAAATATGATATGAATGTTTTGGCCCACGCTCTGTTCTTCTTTTACTTCTGATTCTGCTAGGATATTAGTATGAACAAGGATCTTAATATGCATATGCATATGATTTATTGGTAAGTGCTGATATTGTGTTGTTCTGCATCTACAAAGCTAGGGACTGGGACAGAGAAGCAATCCAGTTTTTCACTGTTTCTCCAGATCCGTTAAATGAATGGTCTAGTCATCAGTGAAAGGAGTTATGATGTATTTATAGAATATAATACATCTGCTTGTGTACACATGGAAATTGGCAGAGTTCCCGTCCTCACTTGAAATCGAGGCCTTCAGATTTCATTGGAAAGGGGACATTTCAGGTGTGTGTTGGGGCGTGCGCAAGCCCGAAGGAGGTAGAGAGGCTGGTGTCAGCGTCCCTGTGCCTGTACGCCTGGGCTGTTCGCAGCGTTTCGACATCGACATGGATGGACAGAAAAAATGCTGGCACACTTTTACAAACAGCCTGCAAAAATAAATACTGTGTTCCTAACTGTGTGATCTCAAGGGGCAAGAAAGACGCTCTCTGAGATCAACAGTGGCATCTGGAAAGATGAAGATGGGACAAGGACAGGGCATGCAAAGCAGTTCTTTTTTAACGCCCCAGAGAACAAGAAGCACCAGCTGACTTACCTGTACTGTATTGTCTCTGAAGTGGTTGAAGCTCTCAGCTTTGTCATTAAAATCCTAACTATGTTAAATAGAAATACAAAATTTATCTGGAAAAGAAGGAAGAGAGAGAAAAACAATAACAGCAGTCAGTCAAACAGTGGCTTAAAGGATGTGTTTACACCTCAAAAGGTACATTTTGCCAGTTCCAATCTGATTGAGAACAGCCTCTTGGTTTTACCATTGATTGCAACAGACTCAGAAGTTTACTAGAAAATCAGATTATGCAGCAAATATCCAACAGCTATTAATGTTTTCAAAGCAGCAATGAAAATGGAGTGAAAAATTAATGGTTCCAGCAAGGAACTTATTTTTACTCCCTTTTACTCCTTTCCTGGGTGCCACAAGGAACAACTAAGGGTGGGATCTATTTGACATTTTTGGCTGTCGCTGGCTCAGCTCATCGAGGCTCCCTGCGGGGAGTATTTGGCAGCACTGCGCTGCGTTCATCTGGCAGGTGCTTGAAACCATCCTCCCATTCCACAGCAGGCAGTAATGGTTAGGTAGGGCTCCCCGGACCCAAAGTACAAGACTGCATTGCAGAGATCTGCATGTGAGCTAATCACACCGAACCCCCTTTGTATTCAGTGGAGGCAAGAGATTACACTCTGCAAGAGACATTTAAAATACAGCAGATGAATCATACCTGAAAAATGCCTATTTTTTGCACTTTCTTTAAAGGTGAGATGATGGATTTGCCACATCCCTCTTTAATCTGCTGTGCTAGATAATTATTTCTGCTACAGTCTCGCCACTGAGAATTGAGGTTTGCTCTAATTACTGTTGTTGTAGCATCTGCTAGCGAGCTTTTTACATAAGTTTCCTCTCACTGTAAACAGGAAAGGGAAAAAAAAAACTGAAAAGAAGATTCTGATTTGTGAGCAGCAGTAGGATTTGGCACCTAGGAGCAAGTTTTGGGTTGCTATCAACACATAAAGTAGGGTAGCTTACAACATACTGATCTGTCTCAAAATTTGCAGCGATGTATACGGTCAGAAGTACAGAATTGCTCTCTCAGGATTGCTGAGGTCACAACCTAAGCTTGTGAGAAGATATTTATCTCACACCCATTTCCAGAGTCCCAGAGCTCTTGGCATTTTGCAGTCTATGAATGGAACAATTCTGTGATTGACTTCCAACTATTTATGAACCCTGTAGCAGAGCTGCCAGTTTAAAAGTGTTCTCAAAATATGCTCTTTCCCCCCCCCAACCCTGTGCAATGTGCTATATTTCAATGATTACAGTATCTTGGCATCCATCATACCATTCCCTGCGGTTACTGTAACATGGTTCATAACAAATGGTGTAATAAGCACCTGAATCGACGCTGGCAGCGTTGGGAATTATGTACATTGAACACTTATTATGTGAGATACAAAATATGCTGCTCTAGGAGTTAACGTGACATTTTTTGAAATTATTTTCTTAGCAGAGCAGGGCTTCAGGGAGTGTAAGAAATAAACAAAACAGTGCAGTTTGTATACTTGCTCTTGTTAGAATGTTCTTGGTCGTATTTAAGATCTTGGGGTCAACTGGTTCTCACTTTATTTATCAAAGATAACAACTGCTTCATATCACTGGTTTGACTTTAATCTTAAACTCCTCACTTTGGTGGTTGCACCGTTCCTCAATACCAGAAAGAGAAATGTTCAGGCAGCGTCTATTGAGGGGGGTGCGGGTGACCTTCACCCATAGAAAGAAAACTTCTGCCTCAGATTTTGCTAACAAATCTTGAGGTTCCTCATCAGCTCAGAATCAGGTTTGGGTTACTTCTATTGAGGATGCAAAAAAGGCACCAATCCAAAACTTGCCACTTTTGCAATCATAATGGAAGGTGCCCGATGGAATTATAGACTCTTAGGCAAGGGCAAGTTCCAAAAGACTAATCACATGGGATTAACATGATGAACCGGATAGGAGAAAGCATTTCAAGTTTCATGAGTCCTACTTTGATGTGACAACAGGGAAATTTAAATTCACGTTGCCACAGGCTGCATCAGAAAAAATTAGAGATCTTCTCTGAAATTAAATTGCAGAAGTGTGATTCATCAGTCCAGAAGGAGAATGGGTAGCTGAAAAGTTTGGGAGTTACTTCACTAGAAATACTCTTATTCTATGTAAATCAGTTTTTCATTCTCCCACTCTTTCGCCTAGGCTTCCCCATCCAAGGGTTGCAGAAAGAAAACAATGATGACACACAGAAAGGATGTACTAATACTTCTCACCTAGATTTTCATGTATGTTTGCACTGATCCCCGGTGATAGCTGGCTTGCTCATCTGGTTGGCAGCATTAATACTGATCGTCACACTTGAATCATAGAATCACAGAATCACAGGGTTGGCAGGGCCCTCTGGAGATCCCCCAGTCCAACCCCCTGCCAGAGCAGGGTCACCCAGAGCAGGGGGCACAGGAACGCGTCCAGGCGGGTTTGGAATGTCTCCAGAGACGGAGACTCCCCCACCTCCCTGGGCAGCTTGTTCCAGTGCTCTGCCACCCTCAAGGGAAAGAAGTTCCTCCTCATGTTTAGGTGGAACTTCCTGTGCTCAAGTTTGTGCCCGTTACCTCTTGTCCTGTCCCTGGGCACCACTGAAAAGAGCCTGGCCCCATCCTCCTGACACCCACCCTTCAAGTATTTATAGGCACTGATAAGGTCCCCCCCTCAGCCGTCTCTTTTCCAGATTAAAGAGACCCAATTCCCTCAGCCTTTCTTCATATGAGAGGTGTTCCAGTCCCCTCATCATCTTGGTAGCCCTTTGCTGCACCCTCTCCAGCAGTTCCCTGTCCTTCTTGAGCTGGGGAGCCCAGAACTGGACACAGTACTCCAGGTGGGGCCTCACCAAGGCAGAGTAGAGGGGGAGGATGACCTCCCTCCACCTGCTGGCCACACTCTGCTTGATGCCCCCCAGGATGCCATTGGCCTTCTTGGCCACAAGGTCCCATCGCTGGCTCATGGTCATCCTGTTGTCCACCAGGACTCCCAGGTCCCTCTCTGCAGAGCTGCTCTCCAGCAGGTCACCCCCAACCTGTACCAGTCCATGGGGATATTCCTCCCCAGGTGCAGGACCTTACTCTTGCCCTTGCTGAACTTCATTAGGTTCCTCTCTGCCCAATTTTCCAGCCTGTCCAGGTCTCATTGAATGGCAGCACAGCCTTGTGGTGTATGAGCCACCAAAAGCTGAGCATCACAATGGAGGCCACATTCAGGGAGACAATTCAGCTACCCAAGCACAGACCACAGTCTCGTTTGGGGCATTTCTGCATAGCTAAGGCCTGTGAGTGGCACTGGTACATGTGACACAGGGCTGGAAAGACAGCCCTGGTAAGACCACATCTGTCTACAGCAGCAACAGGAAGGCGGATACATCGGTGGTTGCTTTTAACAAGCTACCCAGGTGTCAGAGGAAAGCCTGCTAGAGACATTTTTTCTGTAATATTTTCTAGGAGAGAGGAACACTGAAGCCAGAACAGGGGTATCGGCCACTCATCCTGAGTCCTATTCCCAGCTCTTGCATTGAATATGCTGCATATCCTTAGTCACACGAGCAGCGTTCAAGCCTGTGGGTCTGAAGACAGACACTAAAATCCACCTGAGGATGTACTCAGTAATCTCAAGTCTGCATTTCAGAGTGACTGTCACCCTGCCTCTTCCATTAGTGTTTGTCGTGATGTACTTGTCAAAAAGGTGGATGGTCTTGCAAACGTCTTATTGCTATACTGTCTTCCTTCTGTCTTCCTCTGAATGTTCTCTTTTGCTGTGTAATCTTTCAAACGCTGGAGAGGATGCTTTAGGTGTCATGCCTGCAATAAAACGGAGTAGTCTGGTAGACAGCCCTAAGGCTAAATCCTAACCCCTGAGTTAGTTTCCACCAGCTCCTTTAATAACTGATGGAGAAAAATAGCTTCTTTTACATTAAAGGTCCTCCTGTCTATTTGAGATGTTTGCTTCAGCATGAGATGACTCTTTCCACTTTGAAGTGCCTCTTTGTGTGACTTTCACAGACAGACCTGCCGGGAGGGCATATATTATAGGGCTGTATTACAGGGTTGCACTTAGTTTCCTAAACACAGTGATGGAGAGCCATTTTGGGTGCTGTGGTGTATCTTGCCTGACCTCAAACTACTACTTCGGATGGCATGGCTTCCTAGAGGAGCTGTATCCTTTCTGCCAGACCCATGTGGGGCTTATAGAGCATCTGAAAAGATACTATGCACCTACGTTTAGAAAAGAACTCTCATTTGAGTTAAGATTAAATAAAGCCTATCTTGATATTCTTAATGTTTCCCAACGGAACGGCTGTAAATCCAAAGTCATGCTGATTGTTGGAAAAGCATGAAGCAAAAGAAGCAGCCTTCTTTGGCTAATGGTTGGCTGCCTGAACCTATCTGGCACTTTGGTGCTACAGTAATAACTATCATTTACAGAAAATCTGTCCCACTGCTCACCCAGGGCTCCAGAATCACTGATCCCAAATTCCACCTTATCTAACTGCAGAAACAACCTCAGACCTGGGAATTTTATTGCCTTTCCTGACCCTCATAAACGGCCGCTCTGTAAATAGCAAACCTGGATTCAAACTCCTCTGGATTCTTAGGGAGGGTCCCAAGTTTACGCTGCTCTGAACTCCAGTCCTAACTGTTACTCACACAATTACACGTTGCTAACATTTAATAAATGAATTTAAAATGCCCATCAAAGCCCTAGTAGTCACCTAAGGACAAATGTCACAGCCGGTCTCTGATCACCGCGTATACCCTGATGTGTAAAGAAAGAGTGTGAGGACAAACACTCAGTGACACCGCCCAAGGACAGAGTCCTTGCTTTCAGCAACAGGCAGCTCCAAAGACTTTTTGAGACAGGCATTAGAGACTCATCCTTGTGCCCCAATGAGTTTTTCCTCCATGAATGGGTCTAATCCACAAACTCAATTTCCTCTTGGTTTCACCTTTACCACACGGAATGTCAGTGAGTACTACACTTTAACAGATCATGAGGAGGAGGGAGGAAAGTTAGAAAAGAAAATAAATTTGCCTGAAAAGCAAAGAGAAACCCGTTCCAAGAGAAGGAGGATGGAAAAAAGTAACATCAAAATTTGGCCTGTCTTTTCCTGCAAACCAGAGTCTTGGTTTTTTTTTTTTTTTAAAGGGCTGGTAAATGGGACAAGGGGAAGTAAAGAATCCTGGGGCTGGCTGGAAGGTACTGGGAAAACGAGCCATACATATCAGCCCATGAGATGATGGCTGTGACACAAAGAGGAACATCAAGTCCAGAGAATCCTATGGCCTTTTTTTATGCATAAAATAAGGTTAGAAAAATCATTTACATCTCCTTCTGGCTTTAGAATCTATGAATAATGTATGCAGCTCTTTCAAGGTTATGTTTTCCACTTTCTCACAGGGCTGCTTTCCACAGCTGTCACCGCACCAGGACAGGACACGAGAGCAGCCTTTGGCTTGTTACACACAAAGTTCCTGTTACTGGCTTCATCCCACAGGCTTCTTCAGGAAATAGAATAAATAATTCTTCCCCATTCTAGATTAGTTATCTAAGAGAGAAAATTGAAGTGACTTGGCCTTGCCTATAAAGCCATTGCCTCACACGGTGAGGATAAGAAGAGTAAAAACATAAGGAGCTCAGTTGGATTGGCATAATTTCATTTTAGATTACTTCTAGGCAGCTGGTTATCCCAGGTTCTATTTATATTCAGTGGAGAGAAACAGGTACTTTTCATCAGTAGTTCACTTGACATATTTTAAATGAGTGTTTTTGGGAAAACTGTGCTTGGACTTGAACCTGTTGCCCACACAAATCATCCAGTGAACTCCAGATTGTCCAGGGGTTTCCCACCTGAGCTTCATCTGAATGAATGTGGCTGTATCTACTGAGGATCTGTGACATTAAATTACATGGAAGATTAAAAAACATTTCGAGGCACCAACGTCAAAGGTTGTCTCTGTTCAGGCTTCTCTGGGAGATCTTTAAGACTCGAGTAGGATAACTTTTCAAAGGCCGAGCTTAGCAAGCAAAAAATTCCAATGCAAAAGATGCAAAGGTGGAAACATCAAAATACTTGTTTCTGGTTTTGCCTACTAGAAACTCATTTCAGTGTGTGCAATTTCAACGATTTTTTTTTTTTAAAAAGAACACTCCATTTCAGAAAGACATTTTGCTCAGTAGGACCTTTCAGCAGCACTCAAAGTGGTCCAATCTGAAGATCAGTTTTCAGCACTTAATCAGATGGATTTTTATTGTCCGTTTGTCCACAATGGGCTGATACCACAGCTCACAGGGATGATAACTTCAGTTCATTCAGGACAGAAGACACCATCTGAATCAAACAGGGAACAGGCTGCTGCGTACAGTCTGTAAAAGCTGAAGTCTGAAATGAAAATGGAGCTATTTTCTCAGCTGGAGAGAATCCATACAGTTCTAGTAACTACCAGATTGATTCTGATTTACAAGGAAAGAAGATAAAGCCTCTGGAGTTCATTCCTTTTTTTTATATATATATACACATATATATATAGTAGCATTTCAAAGGAAGAAAGTTCTTACGACTGCAAAGTGAGTTTTCCTAGAAAAGAGCCTCTGTACTGTATCTAGCAAAGTACACACTGATTTGTCAAGGACTTTCTTGTTATTATTGGAGCTGTGTGTGTCAACAAATTAATTTCTCTAAGAACCGGACAGCTCTAACAAAACCCACACGTCAGTTCCTAAATGGAGACTGATGAATGGAGGTTTAAGAGAAGTAATGATGACAGGCAGTGCATCCTTTTAATGTATTTTTAATCTAACTTGATATTTTTATTCATTTCTGTTTATACGTGTTTTCTGCTTCATAATGGAAAATAGAGCTAAGGATTTTTCCCTTGATATTTATTGACAGATAAAATGAATCCAAAGATGAGGACTTGAAGACAGAATAAAACAGCTTATTTCCAACTACAGATGGGAAAGAAGTAGCTTTTATATCTTGCCAGGGCTTTGGAAGTCTAATGTTTCCATTTCTAAACTGAGATGAAAATTTAGAGCCCAAAATGGAGTTATAAACCAGTGATCCCAAAAGCATTTGAACCACCTGTTTTGGCAGTGATGAATTATAAAGTGAACATCCAAACCCAGAAGTTCTTTTGAACCAAAAGAAACTTTTCAATAAAAGATTTCAGCCATAAAATTTTTCTGTCATAAACCCCAAGTGCCATTTGAAAGGAAATTTATCTCCCTTACTGAGACGAAACAGCCAAAACATTCCAAGATACCCAAAAGAGGGAATGCTGTCTGAAGGCTTCTTTGCAGTTTTCCTCGAGGAAAACTCAGGCGTTTAACACTATTGTCATTAAGCTCTTCTCTTTTGAGAGTTTAATGGCCAACTAGCATTTATGTTGCTCATTTCTGCTAGGCTTCCTATGTAATGCTTCACAGAAAGCTTGTACTTCTGTGCTTCCTAGAATGCTTGCTCCTCTTCACTCCCAGGAAATGTAAATATTATTTTATTTAGATTTTGTATTTTTATGCAATGTGGTAAAATCCACCTCAGAATTAAGCAACCCGAATTGTCATCAGAACAGTCATTTTAGCTGGAGTATTAAATACTGTCATCCCGACCTCAAATTAATATTCTGCCAGTTTATTAATGCCTCGTTTTAATTGTTCTGTCATACTGTCCTGACACGATTCTCAGACAGGGCCTTTTCTCATGGAAGTTTCCCTTTCAGAGGTCACAGGCATCACAATGACTCCTTTTGGCATACAGCAAAGTGCTGGAAAATGCTATCTGATCAGGAATAATGAAATGCAGTTAAGAAGTGAGAGGCATAATGTGGTGGATGGTCATGATCAGGGAGACTGTGGAAGAGAGTCCCTAGAGCAGCAGTGGGAGACCAACTCCTCAGGCAAGCAGAGCAGGACTATCCACGACCTGAAGATTGTGTGGGATGGAGTCATGTTTTGGTGGAGAAGGAAAAGAGTGGTAAACAAACAGATAACTTCTTTACCTGATGTCTGTGTTACATATCAGCACACCAACCCTTGCCTTTGCCCACACTGTCACCTAAACCCAAGTCCAAACACAATTCCAGTCCTCATTGGGATCACACCATTTCCCCACTAGAGCCCCGCATCATGCATGAGCATGTCCACAGCTTCTTTCCCAACCTGTGATCCTCTTACTACTGTGCTAGTCCTTCCATCTCTCCTGAAACATCCCGTACTCAAAAAGCTTTGTTAAAGAAACACACTGCAGCTCGCAGAAGTGACCAGTCAAGTCAACTAGCACGGTGTCTCTAGTCACATGTGACTCAACAGGGCTTCACTACAACTATTTCACCGGATGAGAAAGGAGTACGATGAACGTTGCAATACCAGTAAACACATAGCCTGGCAAAAATAACAATGGCACACAGAGAGCTCTTCCCTGGAAGGAGTGATAACCCTTGACAACCAACTCATCGCATCAGCACGCTGAAAATGACCAAGATGACAAGACAGCTTAAAACATGGGCATACTGCTGTGAATACTTCACCTGGCAGTTCCCCAGGATGGGCAGGTTCAAGTTGACGTGTATCAACAGTAAGAACCACAAGAGAAGACTCAAGAGAGAGTCTTCCTCCAAAGAGAAAGCATCCAGCAATTTGTTGATGAATTGTGATTTCCTATCTGGAAAGTAGTCTGAGTACGACTTGACAGGATGAATTTTGGAGAAAGTTTGCTGGGCAACTGCTGCTGGTCATATGAGTTTCTTATCGGCTGTGGAACACCTCACAAACAGCATTAGAATTTATAGAAAGAAAGAGATTGTAGGAGCATACATGGGATTGGACACCTTGTTTGACACTACTGACTGCACTACCTTGTAGCTGACAAAATGTAAACAACAGCAAGACAGTAAAAACACTGACAGCAGGATTGGAGATAAATTCTGGACGGATTGTAATCAAATTAGCATATTATCTTTATCCTGTATGCAGTTATGACAGTATGCTTGCAAAACAGTGAAAATTATGATAAATATCTTGTAAGAAAAACTCGGGCTTGTCAACAGCTTCCAGGTCATGAACTACAACCTTGGTAGCAGTGGAAGAACTGGGAAAGAAATTTAAAAAAATCAATAGGAAAACTAAATTAATCAGCAACCCAGTGGTTGAGAAAAACCCTAAGCCAGTCAGACAGGAAGGAGAAGGGAAAATGAAAAAGATATAGAAATAATAATATTAAAATAATATTAACCCACCTGGACGCGTTCCTGTGTAACCTGCTCTAAGGTGGCCCTGCTCTGGCAGGGGGTTGGACTAGATGATCTACTAAGGTCCCTTCCAAACCTATGATTCTATGATTCTATGAAAAAAAAATATCTCAGCATCTGAACAGAACAATGCAGAAATGGAAGCATAACGTGTGAAAAGAGTCATCAGAAACTAACAAAATATTCAGAAAAGCGATTATATCAACAAGGAAGATGCTTGCACAGAAGTAGGGAATGCCTTTCAGAAAAAAACAAAAATAAAATGCGTGTAGATACATATATAGATGCAATGCTTCTATATATAAAATGGCACGTGAACAAACCTTTACGACTTTTTTAGATCAAACGAAAGGAACTGCAGCAATGTGGGCTGCAACATTTTGAGTGGAGCATTACAGTCACTCAAAAGGAAGTGAAGATCAAGATTAAGATGCATTACAAATTTTATTTATTGGATGATATCAGAAAGGAATCGATTCCATAAATATAAATAAACCTGTTTCCCCTACCAGAAAGACTTTTAAAGATGTATTGGAAAAAGGTGTATGTAACAGGATGGCAGAAAGACAGCTTCGCTCTTCAGAAATTTAAGTGCCTATGTGTATGTGTTAGGATAATCATGCAAAAGCAGAGAGCAGTACATGTCAAGGAAAAAAAAATGAGTATGTGAACACTGCACAGTGTCATCACACTGTTAAATTAGGACATGGAATGGGAAGAATTATTGAGTCAAGTCTTAGAGCTGTTGTAAACAGCTGTATTGAAACATCCTTTGCACAAGTGGGCAATATTAAATAAATTGTTACTATTCCTTTATTCTATGGGACGACAGCTAACGAAGCCTAATTCTATGAAGTCTGGTTAATTTAGCTTAAATATATTAATGGTCACTTATGACAGTTTCATTTTTGTCAATATTACTGATAAGCTTAAGTACCTCCACTCTCCTCTGGGACACACTTAGAAAAAACACCATACCTTTCCACAGTCTTGGTTTTAAAAAACTAAACAAACTCAGATATTTACTGAAACTTTCCCCATGACATGGTCTTCCAGAATATCAGCCAGTGATTGCTATATATAGGATATTGCTATATCCCACAGCCTGAAGCTGAGCTGGAGCTGGACAAATTCTTTGCAAGCACTGTAAAGAAAAGCATTTGTAGAAATCAGGTGTATAGTGGTAGAATTGCACGGGTTGTGAAGTGCTCTGAAAGAGTCAGCATGGGGAGAAGGGACATCCAGCAAATCATCTACTCAGGTTTCTGAAAGGAATTAGAATTTGTTTCTCCAAAGGCTCTTGTAGAAATTTGGCTGTTAGAAGTTTGCAGGGAAAAGCATTATATAGAAATACAAGACAGAAAGGATAGGAGAATAGATAGATAGATAGATAGATAGATAGATAGATAGATAGATAGATAGATAGATAGATAGATAGACAGACAGACAGACAGATAGATGGTCTGTTTTCTCAATGGAAAGAGGCTACTGGTAGATCTGTGTTGTTCTACACAAACCTTAGTGGCCTATAAAAGGGAAAAAAGAGCAGGATGACAGATTTTTAGTGACATTAAGCTACCCAGGATAGCAAAAATAAAGGCTGATTGCGAAGAGGTGTATAGGGACTCACAACACTAAGTGACCAGGCAATAACACTGCATGTGAAATCATATAACGTAAAAACACAATGGGGAAGTAAAGCAATCTTAACTTTACAGGAAGAGTTATGAGCTTTGTGTATTTTCATTCACAAAAGAAATGTTGGCATTACACTAGCTAGCTCCCTGAAAACTTCATCTCAGTTCCCAGTGGTACTCAAGAAAGGAAACAAAAAACGTTTGGAATTGCTGAGAAAGAAAAAGAAAATAAAACGGAGAACAGGATGCTGCTATAAAACTCCAGTTGTGTGGTCACACCTTGAGTACTGGGGCAAGCTTTGGTCTTGCCACCACAAAAATCCTACATCGTTACTGATGAGCACATCATAAAGAACACTTTGGTACATGTCTCAGCTGCGTCCTGAGCAAAATTCCACACTGCAGTAAGGATGAGCCCATCTTCAGAAGGACACTTGACTCTTCTACGGCACTTGTCATCTAGGAATCTCAAAGCTTTTTACAAGGGAAGATAAGTATCATTAAGCTTGCTTTATAGCTGGGAAAACTGAGAACTAAAGCAGCAATCTAACTTGTTCAAAAGCAAATAACTGCTGAAGGCAGAGGCAGAAGTGAACTCCAAGTCTTCCTATCAGCTCATATACCCACTTATGCCAGCAGTTAATTGATTGCGGTGAATTATTTTCAACAAGACCCAAAAAGCAGAGGTTAGAAAAGTGTTCAGTTCTCAAGCACAAGGGAAAAAAAAAACACTATTAAAGCTGAATGTAAGGTTTGAAAAAAACCTGAATATTTGATCTGCCTATTTGAAAAACTGAAAATTTAATAAAATTTTAGCTCTAAAAATTATCGCAGAGCAGTTCACCTCTGGGGACAGTTCATAACAGCAGTCACTGAGAGACAAAGCAGCTCAGTTAACTGCCTCCAGTGCCTATTTTCTCAGGTTCATCCTCTGATCTTGCTGTGCTTTCATGGTTCACCAGTTCTTTGACAGGGATTACATTTAAAATTGCACATAAGAAATGTAGATCTCCTCATAAAATCAGGCCAAAATTCAGCTCCCTGGCATGTATTTCCAACCCTTTGCCCCTTCTTTACCTTCAGAGAGGGATGTACTATTTAAACTTGGTTATGCCACTTTGAGGGAAGATACCAGAAATAAAAAAAAAAAAAAAAAGCCACCTAAATTGAAGAGAAAATATCAAACAGAATTTATTTTTCTAGTGCTATCAGAAATTGAATTTTGAAGCATCTGGTATGTTGGATGGTTAGATCTCTCCTGGGATATGTTCAAGCCAAAATCCATTTGGGAATGAAACTAAGAAGGATGATTACCCAAATTTTGTCAATAATCATAGAGGTTTCTCACCCAAGACTCAGGATTGACATTTATATCCAATTTCCTTTACCTCTGAAATTGTTTTCCTGTTTTCAGTTCAAGACAATGTTCAAGATTTTTTCTAAAGACAAGCAGGAAGGCAATCAAACAAATCTCTCTACCACATTGTTTGAAGTCTTTGTACCCTCAGGTATAACGTGAGAATAACAGGTTTTAAGGATGGACTCGAGGACTGCTACCATGATCAAAGCGCTGGCTTTATTTTTGGCCAATCTGATTTTCCCAGTGAAGCTCAGAACTTCTGCATGACCAGTTTCTTGGTGTTATGCTACCTTGTGCTGCAGCAGTTCAAGCAAGGAAATGAAAAATCAAAACCAGTGGAAATAATTTTTGACCGACAATATCCTCCTTTCTTTTAAAGAGACTTGGCATCTTTAGAAGCAGGATTAAGCCCTCTGGAACTAAGAGTATTTACCAACATGAATCACATTGTCCCTGGCTGGCATGATGATGCCTCTTGAATACATATTGATGCTACTTTTGTCTAACAGGTAACAAAAACTCACCTGAGCTGTACACCGGGCACTTGGCTCTTAACTAACTGAAATAGGTGGAACCAATTTTAACTGCCACCAGCTGAGTGCCGGCATGTGGACAGGAACTGTAATTTGATGGAGTTTTTAGACTTTTAGCTTTCAGTGTGACCCCTTTTTTGGAAGTAACTAATTTCTTTTAGTATCACTCATATCTCTTTATGCTTACAGCGGTGCAAAGGGATAGTTCTCTCACAGAACTGTCCTATAAAGCATTCCTAAAAAAAATTGTTCTTTCATAAAACATGAACTTCAGCCGAACATTTCAATTCTTCATTAGTTCAAATCTAACTCATTAGCTGTGGCTGAAAGAGGTCGCAGAGTTCTACTATCTTTGAAATCTCTGTGTCTTCCTTTTCTGCCCAGCATTGTTCACTGGAGGGACGAGGAAAGCAGCACTTTGCCTTCATCTTTATATGTTTCTGTAAATACATTAGCAACAAAAGGAGGGCTAAGAAGAATCTCCATCCTTTTTGGATGCAGCGGGAAACATAGTGACCAAGGCTGAGGAAAAGGCTGAGGTACCTAATGCTTTCTTGGCCTCAGTCTTTAACAGTAAAACCAGTTGTTCTCTGGGTACTCAGCCCCCTGAGCTGGACAACAGGGACAAGGAGCAAATGAAACCCCCATAATCCAAGGAGAAATGGCTAGCAACCTGCTACACCACTTAGACACACACAGGTCTATGGGGCCAGATGGGATCCACCCAAGGAAGCTGGCAGAAGTGCTCACCAAGCCACTTCCCATCATTTATCAGCAGTCCTGGCTAACCGGGGAGGTCCCAGTTGACTGGAAGATAGCAAATGTTATCTACATGTACATCTATACCTTATGAGGAACGGCTGAGGGAACTGGGGTTGTTTAGCCTGGAGAAGAGGAGGCTGAGGGGAGACCTCATC
>VXBO01012495.1:57527-132817 GCA_013400135.1 Rhinoptilus africanus
TTGGGCCGGAGTGTTGATCTGCTGGAGGGTAGGTTGGCTCTACAGAGGGATCTGGACAGGCTGGATCGATGGGCTGAGGCCAATGGTATCAGATTCAACAAAGCCAAGTGCCAGGTCCTGCGCCTGGGTCACAACAACCCCAAGCAGCGCTACAGGCTTGGGAAGGACTGGCTGGAGAGCTGCCCAGCGGAACATGACCTGGGGGTGTTTGTCAACAGCCAGCTGAACATGATCCAGCAGTGTGCCCAGATGGCCAAGGTGGCCAACAGCATCCTGGACTGTATCAGGAATAGTGTGGCCAGCAGGACTGGGGCACTGATCATCCCCCTGTACTTGGCACTGGTAAGGCCACATCTCACGTACAGGGTCCAATTTTGTGTCCCTCACTACAGGAAAGACATTGAGGTGCTGGAGCGTGCCCAGAGAAGGGCAATGAAGCTGGTGAGGGGTCTGGAGAACTAGTCTTATAAGGAGCGGCTGAGGGAGCTGAGGTTGTTTATCCTGGAAAAAAGGAGTCTGAGGAGAGACCTTATCACTCTCTACAACTACCTGAAAGGAGGGTGTAGAGTGGTGGGGGTCAGTCTCTTTTCCCAAGTCACAGGCGATAGGACAAGAGCAAATGGCCTCAAGCTGCTCCAGGGGAGGTTTAGATGGGATATTAGGAAAAAATTCTTCATCAAAAGGGTTATAAAGCATTGGAACAGGCTGCCCAGGGAAGTGGTTGAGTCACCATCCCTGAAGTATTTCAAAGATGGGTAGATGTGGTGCTGAGAGACATGGTTTAGTGGTAACTTGTCAGTGCTAGGCTGATGGTTGGACCTGATGACCTTAAGGGTCTTTTCCAAGCTAAACAATTCTGTGATTCTATTCTATGATCTACCTTAAGGCAGAAGCATACTGACATACGGGGGGAGCGATGTTTGCCTGTGTTGCCCTGAGTACATGGCAGACATCAAACTTCAGTGCTCTGAATCCAGCATTCCTCATGGCATCCTTGAAAGGGTCAGTAACTCCAATAATAAGAGATGCTTGAGTCACTATCTATGACTCGAATTTATTTGCGTAAGGATCAAAAAATGAGCCTGTCAAATTGCTTTAACACACTGTGAAGTCGTGTGTTTTTATTATAAACACAAGACTCAACTGTCTGTTTAAAACAACCAAAAAGATGGGGACACAATTTAGCAATCAGGAGTGTATTGTAACAGGAGTTTTCAGATTTGCCCTTCAGACTATTATTTCCAGGGAGCTCTTTTCCTCACCCAGCAGTGCTTTCTGATGGGAGGAACCTTAAGGAGAGGGAAGGAAGGGCTTGCCCTTATGTTACTTCTCTAAAATCTATCAGCTGCTTTCCACCCCGCAGTGCAATTACTGTTGTTATCTCATTCATGCTTTAATTAAAGCTCAAGTGCAGGCCAACGTAGAAAGGTTCAATACACAATGTCAGTTCAGGGCAGTAGAGTTACTGGCTCAGTTTAGAGGGGTCTCAAGGCCGCCCTAAATTAGAGGCAGTTTAATGCCCTGTATATAGAGGCAGCCCTCAACTGCACCTCCATCTTCTGTGCCTCTTTGGGGCCTTTAAATAGAAATTACCATTCTGGGGAGAACAAAGCTATTTTTATGACTCTAAGGTACCTAAGATGGTATCCAAGCTAAGATGGTATCCAAGGATTTTAAAGATCTTGTTGACTAAAGGGGTTATGGTAGATTCATGGATTCACAGACTTCTAGGCAATGATGTGAAAAGTAAATGCTCCAAGTATTGCAAACCTGCTACCCTGTGTTGTCTAAATAGGATTTGCTTGTGAGTTAGTCTCTATATCTGTAAGTTAATTTACTGTGAGGCTCTTTGTGGTTTTGGGATGTCTCCCTTGGTGACACACAGTTATACTGCGTGTATCACACTGATTTTATCTCTCTCTTTACAATAGAAAGCAAAGACTTTTTAAATAAAAACAGACGCCTACTACCTTTTTTTCTTCTCTTTTCAGCTACACACAATATGATCTGTTTCCTGCATCTTAACAATTAACACAGAAATTAACTCTCATGATTTCAGGTTAGGAAACATTCAGTTTAGTAGCTGGCTTCCTAGGCAACAGAGAAGCTTTTTTCAGGCTGAATCACGTGAAAGACACAGCACTGACAAGGTGAGAGCACAAAGCCTCTTAGCCTTGAAAAAGCTGTCAGTGGCTGTCTGTTCTGGAGCATTTGCACCTTCTCCATGGGTGCTGGAGTGGCGTAAGGGACAGCTCTTGGTTCCCTAAGACAGGGGACCCCATTGAGCCCTGTGAATTCTCTGTTAGGGCATCTGCCTTCTTCCTAGGTGGCTTTTACTGCAAAGGAGTGGAAGAGTAGAATTGGGTTTTTCTGCATTGTCCTTTCTAATAACATTTATCTTTTCCAACCACGCACAGTATCTTTTGGGAAGGCATTACTGTGTTTTAGTTGGAGGTTCAAAAGGGTTTGTGAATGAGCTTCCTTCTACTGTTGGTTGGCACAGGAGACAGTGTTGGGTAAACAGACAAACAGCCTGCTAACCGTAGGTGGTACTGAAAAGGAAACTTAACAACAGAAAAGCGAACAAACAAATACGCAGTAATGATGGGGATGAAGAAGACGTAGATAACTACAAGGACATACAATTCCTTACCACGATTGTTACACTTTTCTAATCCATGTGCATGACGAAATTGCCCTAGTTCTCAAAAGCCTCAAGTGGATGAGCAGATATTGTAACGTACCTCCTGTTTCTGAACATTTTTCCTTCCCACACCTCAAAACATTGTACAAAGGAAGGCAAACAGCATCACAGAGGGAGGAAGAAAGAATGGCCTAAGATCAAGGAAACAGCCAAAAACAGATCACTGCATTTCTGACTTGAAGTGTTAGCTACTGTGGCAACTTCAGAGAAGAGCTGAAGAAGTTTAACCTTGTTTATTTTATTTTACATAAAAGTAGATGAGGATCATCACAGATGCCTATCAAATTATCCCTCAATGGGAGATGGCAGTGTCCTTCCACCCACATACACGCTTACCAGAAGAACAAGAATCACTGGCCCTTGATAGATGTAGTCGATGTATTTCCCTGGCTCTTTTCCAAACCAGCATCTGCAAGAAACAAAACAAATAGGAAAATAATTTATAAAGGAGAATGCACTTGTTTTAGATTTTAGTATCAAAGACACCACAGAGAGATACTCCCTTATTCCACGAGTTGTTTAATAATGAACATAATTGGCAAGTGATTGAGTTTTCTGCTACGAAGCCACTTTTTGTTTGGACACAGATGTGAGCCCTATTTACCCCTCTCATTAGACGACTCATGTTCTGTGGGGTTTTTTTTGTTGTTTTATTTTGTTTTGTCTTTATATTGCCTATTTAAATATTTCCAGGAAATGTGAGAACCTGTAGTAGGAAGGATGCAGAAGTAGTGTCTTGCTGGCTCTCAAAAATGGATGAAAGAAATATTCTTTGTAAGGAAAAAAACCTGTTTTCTATTGCAATGTCCAGCAACACTTCAATTTCCTAAAGTATGGACCGTTATGAGCAAGTATGTCTCAAGCTGCACGGAAATGCTGTCTAAATAAGATGCTGGATGAATAAGGAGTTCACCCCATTGGCTTTGAACCAAACTGGTGACCATGAAATCCAGCAAACAGTACAGGGACATCATTTGAAGCTAGCAAATACCTGATCCAACATCACCAAAAGGAAATCAACTTAGGCTAAGTGAAAGCACAGGTAAACTGAAGGGCCTTAAACTAGCAGAGAGACTGGATGTGTCATGTGTCACCGAGGGCTGGCTTGACTTTCATTTCCATGAATTACAAGTGTTTTTCTCCCTGCTGTATTATACAACAGACTAAGCCTGTCATTTCACGGTGACCCACCACTGACACTCACTTCATTCTCTTAACTGCGAGTAATAAATCAGTTATATTTATGTCAGTAAACGAATAAGAAACTGGGATTAGGCCTGGACTCAATTATTTACGCCGTTACATTTTCCTTGTTGTAGTTTTGGCCTGGGCCAAACAATAGCCAACTCCCAAACTATTCCTGGGGAACAAATCTGGAGCTAGCATTCCCAGTAGCCCGCAAACTGCACCTACCCTAATTTGGAAGCCAAAAGGGTTTAATAATATGGATGTGAACTTTTCCATGCTATTTGGACTCCAGCCCCAGGAACAATTCCAGGTGCTGCTAATTTAATACTATAGATACAGCCACACGGTCTGCATCCTGGTTCCACCTAATAGAGGCATTTTTGCTATCACAATGCCTTAAAGTTTAGGTGACTGGTGCTCCAGATACCTTATGAAGTAGATTTTGGAGTCCAAAGGTCTGAGAGGTTTTTTTTCCCCTTTGTGGATACCACATAAAAAGTCTACAGAGCAAAAAAATAGGTCTTCCTTGTCCCCTGTGACAAAAGATAAGCTTCTTGCCACTGAAGACTTGAAAACAAGGGTAATTCCTGAGCCAAGGAGGCCATGGAGACAGGTGCAGATTTGCACCTTTACAAGCATTCAAGGAATAGTAGCTCTTGCCTCAAAGAGGTTGCGGTCTGTAAGACACAACCTCACAAGTTCAAGGCAAATAAATTGAGATAAGGAAAGCTATGGTTCAGAAGGAATTATTTTGAATCACATAATGCCCCAAAACCTTTCTCCAAAATGTGTTGCTTGCTAAACCAGCAGGAGCAGTTTGCCCATTCAGTTTGAACTGAATGCACGGAAATATTGAGTTACGTAGCAGGTATCTAGGAACACAATTCACTATCACACAAGTGTTTGCCTTTTCTTGGTTCAAATTCTACCTCTTTTAAGTTCCAAATAAATGAGAGAGCTTTGAATATTTTATAAATATAAAACATGTCTGTTACTCCCTGGTGCACTGACTGCAAATTAGTGTAAACTGATAATTTTGCAACTAATCTTCCAAAATCTGTTGATGAGAGCAAGACTTGGCATAAGGTACTTCCTGCAGCTGAGTTATCATCCAAGAAGAATCCCCAGGGCAGCCTTAAATGAAGGAAACTGCTTTTGGGGTGTTTTTTTTTCCTTTTGTTATGGAGATCGAAAGATATGAAGAAAAACAAATTGCAAGATATGCCAAAGCAGGAAACACAACTCTCCAGAACTTGCAAGACCTACATTTGAGAGAGGGTTTTGAAGGGTATTTTGGGAGAACGATTACAAAGTGCCTGGAACTCAGAGAACCAAGAGCTCTTCGAAGAGTTGTTTCTGGGAAGCTGGCTGTTCTAACAGAGGGATCTAGCAAAGGGACTAATAAGGAACAGACTGAGGCACGGGGCTGAACTCAGTGGGCTAGAGAAAGTCAGCAGAGAATCTGGAACAGAGCTGGCAGAGCACAAATGAGGTCCCAGGGCAAAGGCTGCTCACTGCTTTTTGGAATTTGCACACTGCTCAACTGTAAGAACATACTGAAGAGTACAATGCTGACATTTATTATCCAGAGTCCAGTGTTAGACCAAATTTGCATTGACTGAAGCATCACGCGCATGTACACGCTTTTAGACACTTTGAGGGAACAAGGTTGAGGCCAAAGGTAGACTTTTACAACACAGGAATCTCCACTGGAGCTTGATCCTTCAGGAGTTAATGGAGAAAAAGAAAAGCAGCTTTTTTAGAAAGCTGTTGATCTCATTAGGTTATAAAACAGAACTGTTACATTGTGATCTAAATATTTCTAATATACCCATTATATCAGGTGAGTAAGGGTGAAAGGACAGATATGCCAGTGACATTACATACGTTTGCTTTTGATTAGCTATGTTTCACATTTACAGTCTAACTGTTTAAACTGGGACCGTAGCTGAGATACTGCAAACTTTTCTGCCTGTCATCCTAACTCTCACTTTAAATCCAGCACAAGCCATTATTTCTGCAATAAAATCAGCACTGCACATTTCTTTCAAACCAGAAAAAAGAAACTTAAACCACTGGAAATAACTGACTGGTGCATCAGAAGTTAAATTCCTTCTGTGTGAAATAAAAGCCATTTTCCTTTTTTCTTTTTCTTTTTTATTTTCACCTCTGAAAGAATAAACAAACACTCCCTGAATATTGAAGAGGACAATTGAGAAAGACAGTTCTGATTAGACTCAGATATGTAAACACATTTCTATTGAATAGCACTAATTAATATTCTTCATGGTTCTCTGATAGTTCTTTACATAACAAAAACCAACACTGGTTTTATCATTACTGTTAATTAGATCTTACTAATGTTCTTCCCCTTACCAACTGTCCATCAATGAAATTACAGTAACTCTTAATCTTTTGTGTGCTTTTTTTATTGAGACTTAACAGCACTTTTTTTTCAGACTTGTCAGATTTTGCTAAAGAATTGCTAAACACCAGCCAGGATATTTGCCACAGTACCAATTATATTTGTCTCAATTTGCAGAACATGGTCCCTAGTAAGAACAAAAATGAAAAAAATTAGGAAGCTGGTTGAAGCATTTTCTTCACGTTCTTCCTCTGTGCTGTTCTGAGCTCTTAAACTATTATGAGCTACATAATTTGAACTACAGTTCAACCTCCAAACAACTTAAGTTACAGTTCAAACGCATACTCAGATGAAGAAGAGAAGTTTCCCATTTTGTTCTGAATTTTGGTTCTGTCCACTGGAATATCCAAACAGTCCTGGAAGCTGCAGGAAAGTACGTGTCGTCTGCCTGTGTCCAGTTTGCTAGGTCTAACCTCATGGGGGGAATAACACATGAGGCGTAACCGCTGGGCTGACTGGGGAGATCAGCCTGCTTTCACAGAACAGCAGAGTTTGGCAGGGACCTCCGGAGACGGGCTAGTCCACCCCCCTGCTCAAAGCAGAGCCACTGAAGCAGGTTGCTCAGAGCTGTGCCCAGCTGGCTTCTGAGTAGCTCCAAGCGTAAAGACTCCATCATTTCCCCGGGCAACCTCTTCCAGCATCCACCCTCACAGTAAAAAGGTGCTTCCTAATTTTCAGATGGAATTTCATGTGTTTCAATTTGTGCCACTGCCTCTTGCCCTGTCACTGGGCACCACTGAGAAGTGTCTGGCTCCACCTTCTTCATACCCTCCTGTAAGAGATTTACAAGCATTGATAAGATGCCCCTGAGCCTTCTCCTCTCCAGGCTAAACACTCCCAACCAGCCTCTCCTTGCACGAGAGATGCTCCAGCATCCTGATAGCAATTATTTCTCGAAACCAGGGATTAGTTTTATCTCATCTGTCTATATTTGCACACACTCATGGAAATCAAATTAAAGGCATGATTTTTAAACTAGAGCAGGGTGGGTTTAGATTAGACATTAGGAAGAAGTTCTTTACACTGAGGGTGGTGAGACACTGGCCCAGGTTGTCCAGAGAGGGGGTGGAGGCCCCATCCCTGGAGACATTCAAGGCCAGGCTGGATGAGGCTCTGAGCAACCTGATCTAGTTGAAGATGTCCCTGCTCCCTGCAGGGGGTTGGACTAGATGGCCTTTAGTGGTCCCTTCCATCCCAACACATTCTGTGACTCTATGATTTCTACATCATTCCAGCACAAAGAAAGGATTCTGTAAATGCCACGGAGCTTAGTCTAAACTATCCCAACAGGTGATGGACTGGAGAAGGGAATAGAGGACAAGTAAGTTAAATACAGACACGTGCACATCTCACACACATGTATCAGAGGTGCATTCCGACATGTGCTTCAGTTTGACTATTTAGCAGGACCTGCTCCTTTCCTCAGGCCGGGAGGCAGTGAGCAGGGGCTATATGAACTACCACGCGCTTTAATGCTTGAAAAGACGACTGAATATTTATGACAATTGACAGGCCCTCAGCAAGTTATTCACGTCTTGTTTTGCTTCGGTTCATTTACTTTACTGAGTCTCCTCTTCATCACTACAAATGCAAAAAAGCAGGTTTCATTTTAATAGCCTTTGCCTTACAGCTTAATACCTTTATCAGCTCTTCATTTGGAAAAGCTCTGCCTGTCTGCCTGGGTGTGAGTGCTAGATGAAAGCAATGGCTCTATTGAAGCATCCAGTCTCCGTTTCTCAAGCAAAGTACATGACTCCTGGTCCTACCGCTGACAACAAGCGAGCACAACACTGAAGCTCCAGGCCATATACACTCACACTGTGGTGAGCAGAAGCCAAATTCTACGCTTTCTCAACTTATAACACATTTGGAGTAGCTGTGATGTGCAGTCAGGATCTCTGTGAATGTTTCACTCCAAGGCAAACACCAGCATTAAAGACAAAAAGGTGAAAGCAGCACAAGACATTAGGCTTAATTGTCTGGGTCGATCAAGAGTAACCTCATGCCTCTCTTATCAGCAAGCATGTGAGGCAAATGATGTATATCAGTACAGGTTTGTCCATGACGTGGGTTTAAAAGCACAAGCTCCATTTGATAATCCACCCAAGGCAGAGAGCTTGAGCCTAGAGACTCAAAAGCAACAGCCTGGATATTCCGCATACCAAATAGGATCATTTTGCCTTTCTCGCCCTGCTGATTGTATTTTGTATCCCCCTCTCTTTTGTTGCGCAGGGTCTGGGTCAGCCTCACCTTCGCTGGTGAAAGGTAGCGCTCATACCTATGTCTGTCTTCATGACACACCACGGGGATATTCTTTCACACTTTGTGGGTATATAATGATGGTAAAAGGAGGCAGTGGTACAGATGATGCAGTGGTTCCTTCATCTATCCACCTTGTGGGCAGTGCAATCCCAGTTGTTGTGGGGTGTTTCTATCAGGGGTCCTGCTTTCCATTCTTTGTTTTGGGAGTGATGAGCAGTCTTTCAAAATGAGGTGTTCAAACCTTGGTGTTGAACTCACTCACAACAGGAACGTTTCATGCGCATCGCCATTATTACAGCATGTGGTGTTTTGCCTCTCCAGGTTTCAAGACACAAGTTTTGGTTATTTTGTTTTGTGTTGTTTAAGATGACTAGTTCTTCCAGCTCTAGTTCTAGAGCTGAAAGCACAATGAGAGAGCTGAGACCTTGTGTAAGGTAACAACTACAAGGAATGTGACCATGAAGCAGACCCAGAATGTTGTGATCC
Source organism: Rhinoptilus africanus (assembly GCA_013400135.1). Lineage (NCBI taxonomy): Eukaryota > Metazoa > Chordata > Aves > Charadriiformes > Glareolidae > Rhinoptilus > Rhinoptilus africanus. The sequence goes on from VXBO01012495.1 coordinate 66,593, forward strand.
TTGACCCATTCAGAAATAAGGTCTGTGAACACAGAAATTACAGAAACTTCGTGATCTGAGGTTTATCGCCCAGGGCTGATTGACGTCCAAGTCAGTTCCTTGGGTGTCCAAACCCACGGAACAGGTTCCAACAGAAGTTTCTCTGGCTATTTTGAGACTACAGTATGAATTCTCCTGTTTGATTATTGTAGGCAGGGACAGAGTCATACAAAACTCCCTCAGTGAAAGGGTGTCTTTCTGCTTGCCATTAAGTGCAACTCCTAGGAATTAGATTCACCTTCAAATTCATCATTAAAGCTACAGAAGAGAGATTGGGCAAGGGCTCAAAAGTTTGTGTGGAGCAGAGAAGAGGACCTTAGTAGTGCATAGGAGAATTCCTCCCATGCCTACAGCATGGATGCCCAAAGCTCAGCCAGTCATCCTATCCATCTCCCTTACAGGCTGGAGAAATACTGCATGTAAGTCTAATTCATCCAACCTACTTTGGACACCTCCTTGCAGATGTGATGAAATGCACCCCAGACTGCATTTACTGTTTTGACTGATCACTGCTGATTGTAAGAGACCACGGATTAGTGCAGAGGCAGACACCTACAAGGCAGACACTTACTTTTACTCAGATGCGTTACAGACAGACAAACAGTATGGTCATATGAAAAACAGATTCTTGGAGAAAAGCATTTTTTTTAAGGTTGGGGGAGGGAGTTGTAACAGACAACAGACATTGATCCAGACACTAGTTGAAAAGTACAAGCTGAGCTGTATCTGACCAGTATCGATGTCTGAGGGAAAAATTCCCCAAACACAGATGCCTCTCTATCTCCCATATTTTTCAATTTCATGCACTAACTGCTTCCAATTGGAAAAGCCAGAAACAGAAATGCAAAATTCCACCCATAAAACTATCCTTGGCGGACTGTCAACTGAATTCTGCACACCCAGATGGCTAAATCCTTTAGCACTCAATTATTGTTTTTACCAAGGACTTACTCAAGCAAAACTCCCATTGAAGGAGATTACCCTGACTGTAAATCATGTATAAAGCTATCAAATGAGAGCTTCAGGGCTTGGCCAAGCATATTTGGGAAAAGTATTTTTGGAAGCTGATTCAAGTAGTGCTCTGAAATTTGAGATGGTCTGGATTTGGAAGGAGGTGATGTGACCTTTCCTCTTTCCTATCAATCAGGATTATTTCTAAATTACCAGTTCAGCCTGCAGGCATTTCAAAATTTATTGAGAGAGCTACATAAACACAAATGTTAACATCACTTACTGTTCATTTTCATAATACAGTTTGCCAATGGCCCAGGCAATGATGATGGGGCAAGGAATACCTGCAACAGCAAAAAAATCAGAAGTTATTCACAATCCATGCACGGCTGGATAATACTGATGTAGATTCAGATTTGTGTGAGGAAAGTCTTGGTTAATGAACGGGAAGACTCTAAATACAAGTGGTCCTATCCTGGTATACTCGGGACATCACAATTGCTAAGATGTCTTCATTTCTACATATAGAAAATACCATCTCAAAAAAAGAGAAAACTCTACTGCTAATAAGAAAAGCTAACAAAATTATTAACAAACAGACATAAATACCTCTACTTCTATGTAAGTGATCAGAACAATTTTGCCTGGCTTAAAGGCAATTTTGGTCCCTTTTGATTTTCCTGCAGCTGATATGGCAAAACCTTAGAGACATCACTTGGAGGTGGGTGTTTAGATTTTTATTTACCAGGCTGCAAGAAGATTGTAAACTCTCTAGACTCTTTAGATTAAGTTCATTTTCGAAACTTTCAACAATTGTTTTAGTTGAGTCTTCCCTCTGAAATGGGATTATGAGGAAGAATCCCTTGATATATTGCAAAGTCAGAATTCATTCATTGTTTGCCCTTTCTAAAGGATCCAGCTACTTTTAACTTTACATATATATCATTCTACCTATGATGTGCAGTGTGCTCTGTGTCTGCATGTGAGTTCTTATCAAGGCCATGTACTTTGCTTTACGGGACTTGCTTTCTCAACTACATCCAGAAGGTGCCACAGAAGAGCTCTCATTGCAACCTCTCTGCAGTAGAGGAGGTGTACTTGTACACTTAATGTCCCAGCACTGCCATACCCTCTGCTTCCCAGTGCTGTTGCTATACTAGTCTCATGTCCAGAGCCTTGCCCCCATTCTTGTTTTCTGTTAGGCTTTCAGAGGCCAGCTGGTTTGAAGGGGATTTGATGGAGGAGGAAACTGGAAGTGAGGAGCCGGCCTCTTGACACAAACCTGGGGGAAAGAGGAACTCCCTCACCCAGGCATTCCCCAGGCAAAGGCTGGATTGATGTCAAAGTTGGAGGATAAGAGTTTCCCCTCCCCATTTCTCCTTTACCTGTAACCCGTCACCTCAGGCAAAACCAAACAACACGACAAGCCTCTCTAGCTCCATCTCTCATTCCAATCTCCAGGTTCACATCCCTCTGAAATCACTGCTACTCTAAGGTGAATTCATGTGTCAATATAACTTAAACCCTCATCTAGGAGTCAGTACGGCCTTTTAACCTCCCATTTGTTACGCTTTCTGGGGAAAATGGAGGCTTTAAAGAGATGAAGCAGAGTGGAAGGAACCACAACACAGTAGGGAAGGGACTGAATTGCTAAGTGGGCCACAATGACCAGAGGGCTGGAGCCCCTCTGCTGTGAGGACAGGGTGAGANCAGCTCTGATCCCCTGCACCACCACCTCTGGTGGCTCTTGTACCCTGCAAGTGACAGTGTTGTCTTCCATCTTGTCCACTATTAACTCACAGAGTCCGGTGCACTTATTTCCCCCATGTTCTTGCTAGGCATGAACAGACAAAATGTAGCCATCTCCTTTTTTCCTAGAGGAAAACATTTAACTTTTCCTTGTGAAGCGAAGAACAGGGATTTGAGAATAAGGATGGTAAAAGACTGTGTGTGGGAAGGCAAAGCAGAGCCAGAAAGCACCCAAAAAGGTGAGAGGAAAGACATATTTAGCTCACACCACTCCTATGTTAGTAATCAGAGACCCAGAGGGCTCTGAGAGACGTAGAGAGGGAAAACAGTAAGGACCAAACCAGTCAGGGGGTTTGTGAGAGCTGCGTGAGCAGCTGATTTTCCAGTTTGGCGACAGAACTGAAAAACAGTGAAAAAAAATTGAATCAATTCCCCACATAAACATTTTCTTTCTTCTCTAGCTCCTCTTTCCTCTCATTTGATTTTTGATTGAATGACATATTTTGTTTTAAAGGCTGTTTCTGCCTTCAGAACCGCAAGTCAATTACTTCTGCTCAATTCTGAGAGGAAGAGGCATTTCTGAACAAAGTGTCATTCTACTTCCATAAAATACAATACTTGCAACTTTTTTCCAACTTTTTTCTTTCAACAGAAAAGAACTGTCAAATTCACAAGTTCTACTTGACCTGAGATTTTGCATTCAAGTAAACAAGCTGTCCACATGGGGCTTGCCTTGCCAAACCTCTCCTGGCCAAATTCAAATCATGGATGTTTGGAAAGGACCTCTGAAGGTTTTCAGTTCAAGCTCCCGCTCAAAGCAGAACTATCAACACTGACTCACTTCAGCCAGGGCTTAGCCTTGCTGAATTTTCAATACCTCCAGGGTCAGTGGTTCCACAGCTTCTACATCATCTGTTCAATGCTGTGCTACTTTTTTGGTAAATCTTCTGTTTTCTTAACGTCCAACTCAAACCTTCCAGTCTGCAATTTGTGGTCACTGTCCCTTCTTGTAACAAGAAGAATTTGGCTCCATCATCTTTGTAATTATCCTTCAAATCATTCTTGGTACCTAACAGATCCCTCCTTAGCTTCCCCGTTGCCAAATTAAACAAGCTCAGCTCCTTCAGCCTCACTTCACAGGTCACATCCTCTAAATCCCTGATCATCCTGACAGCCTTCTACTGGACAATGCCCATTTTTTTCACATCCCCTTTGACCTAAGAGACACCAAACTGACCACAGCATTCCAAATGCAGCCTTACCAAAGCTGAGTAGAAAGTATTAGTGACTTCCCTCAATCTCCTGGCCACAGAGTATGTGTTTTGCCTTATTCATGATGAGAAGGCACTGGTGGCTCATACTCAGCCTGCATCCACAGCAAGCCCTACAGCCTTTCCAGCAGGACTGCTGCTCTGACAGTCGGTTCCCGGCCTGTACTGATGGACCAGCTTATGTTGATGCAGCTAGGGAAAAGGAGCAGCCTTTGCGCTGGCCCAGGCTGACACAGTAGACGGGAGGTAATGGCATTCAATGAGCTATTTTTCTGTCTTTGGGTAGCCACAAGGATAGTGCAAAGGTGACATGTGACTCTATCAAGGGCTCTTTTCTAGGAACCCTCCCCTCAGCAGTCCAAAAGACAGCTGTAAGGTTGGACTGGCAGATAATTAGGCTTCTCTTCGAGTTAGCTCCTCACTCGGAAGTGTCTCATCTGCCTCTGGAGACTGAGTGGTCCACAAGGGCATGGGCAGTGCCTTTTCTGCTCCATGCCGTAGGAAGCAGCAGTGTATAAGGGGCTGTGATCGCTGCTTTGCTGACCAAAGTGAAAGGGGCATGGTACGAACTGCTGCATTCCCAAAATGCTGAGCCTGGAGTTCCCTTTCTTTCCTTAACACCAGCAGCCTGAGGATCCAAATGAAAAAGATGAATCCAGCAATAATCTATTAGTTTTATGTCATCACCGCAGTGAAGAACTAAACCTGATCTCATTGTCATTCTGACAAAACTAACTTTGAATGTCAGATTTCACCGCAGTGGGATTTTTAAAGTTTTGTGATAAAGTGGGATAAAGTCTTTATCGTTGTAATGCCGGGTACCACGTAACGTCATTTTAAAGACACAAGGCACTTACACCATCCTATGAAGAGAAAGACCCATTTCCGCAGCTTATCTGTGGAATAAGTCATCACTATAGCGGTGTGTAAGTAGCAGCCTTCCACAAACATCCAGAAGAAGTTGGTCACCACAAAATAATTGTAGACAGTGGTAATACATCGACACCAGGGCTGGAAAGGAAAGAGAAAGGAATATTTTAAAATCACAGTGAGAGCATTTTAAAAATTCCGTATTTTGTTTTTTCCTTAAAAATCAATGGTAGGCTTCATTTACAGGATGTGACTTGGAATCAGAATATCTTAGGTGCTGTCGGCAACTCGCTGCTATGCCTGTGACTTTCTGCTGAGGCTTGGCTTCGACCACAACGTGCAGGATCTGCTGTACCTAAGCGCATCTGGAGGTCAACATGCCACAAGGCACGTCCACACCAGCAGCCTGCAAGCAGCTTAAGAAGCAGCCATGTGGAAAGAAGACAAGAGGAGGCAGGACATCTGACTACAGATGATCTTTCAGAGAGGTACAGCCATAGCCTAGGGTCGTATCCAAAGATGACATAAGAGTCTATGCATATCTTAGGCGGTATAACCAACCCACCTGCTGAGCAATTCAAAGACAATATAACATAGAAGTTAATGTCACAGTCTTGCTTCATCTCCACTGAAGGGAAGAAGCACCACTGACATGTAGAAAAAAGGTTTTTTACTTTAAAGATAATGTTTTTATCAGCTACTTCATCCCCTCTGTTCCTGCCATTAGTGTTTCAGTGTGTAAGTCACATCACTACACGCATCCCCTCTGAATTTTGCCCTAAATTCAATGGGAATTTTGTACAAGTAAAGGCGTTTTCTCCTAATGGCTGTGCAGGGAGAGCACAGCTGTGGAATACACAATGAGCTGCAGAGAGGCAGACGGTAACATCTCATCAATAAATCACAAGTAACTGCTGATGGTAATTTCCACACAGAAGTCCGGGAAAATTTCTTTCTGACCAAGCAGACATTCAGCGTATTCCCTGAAGCATGACATTAATTACCTATGTTAGCTGGTATCATTGGTGTCATTTTGGTCTCACCATTCTCCAGCCTTTTAATTAACTCAACTGAAGTATTTGAAACTCTTGACCCTCAGTTAATTTTATTTCAGACTTCATACGCACGAGGTATTGATGATCTCTAGGCAGTCAACAGAGCAGCAGATGCACTATCAAACCCAGCAAAATTCTGCGGACTAAGGATTTATTGGACAAGAAACTCAGTTAGAAAATGATAGCCCATTCACAAGTTGTGATCACTTCTGTTTATTGAGCTGAAATAAACAGAAGAAATCTTTTGTATGTGTTAAAGCTTTCATTTCTGTATTAGTTCATTCAGATTTGAAATTTAGTTTGGCTTCATCTGTAAAATAAGATGAAAAACCAGAGCAACTTAGAAGAAGGTGAAACATTTCATTTTCAAAGTTTTGTTTAAACCAAATGAAATTTTCTTTTTTTTTCTCCTCTTGGCCTGAGGAAAGGAAAATAAAACCGTAAACAAACACCCACCCTATTTTTGGCTAACACTAAACAAATATTTTGGCTCCATTCCTGACTGAGCCCCAAACTAGTAAGACCAGGTTTCCAAAGACTCCAAGTCCCACATTTGATTTTTCAAAGGTATGAGCATGAATTCAGTCTTTCCCTGTGAAAGATTCCCTGTTCAGATTCCCTGTTCCCAATCTCATGTAAATTCTCTGATAGAATGTCGAGACATTTCTTCCACTCCTTTCCTCCGCTGAAACACCGACACAGCTTTTGTCCTCTCCACAGCTGCCCATTTTCACAAGAATTGTAAAAAATAATTCTATCTGAGCCCATTGTTCCTGTGTCACAACTGAGTGGAATTGGCCAGTGGGTTGGGAAGGTACTGGGACAGACACAGACAAATACACACGGTGGTGGTGAGTCCTCCCTCTGCATCATTTCCACAGGAAACCAAAATAAAAAGAATTTTGAGCAATTCCTTTTGGAACTGTGGATTTGCATTTATTAAATAATAAACCCAATTAGCAGAACTCATTAATTTACACCTTTTCATTTATTTGACCGAGGATTCTTGATCCCCACATGTATCCACCATTAGGCTCCAGGTATCTTCAGCAATTCCCCTTCATGACTTATTAACATAAGCACTGTAACTTCATGCTAAACATCCCCACACTGAGTCCCTGATGCTTCTGTAACTGCATTATTTAATCTCCACTCATCAGCACAGAAGAGATCACATCATTAGCTGGCATAAATGATGTTGCTCCCATTGATTTCAGTGGTGTTATTTTGACTGTGATTTACACCACAATAAGAACATAACAAAGTTATCACTAAGCTTGTATAAAGCACATTCCCCCAAAGACTGCAGTGTTCTGCAGAGAAAAGATGAGTTAATGAAAACTGATGCATGTGAGGATTTGTCCTTATATTTACAGGTTTATATTTTCCTTGGTGGAAAATATAAACCTATTTACAGGTTCATATTTTCCTTCCGTGGTCACAAAGGCATTTGAGTGCCTGACTCTAACTGATTTTTCCTAAATAACTGCAAAAATTTGTATTACGATTTGCAGTATTTTCATGAGAGTAAATAATTCAGCATAAAACTCTCAACACTAAAGCTCATATGCCCCCATCTTCTGTAGCCTGAAAATGTCAGAAACACAGACAAAGCAAACAGTGAGTTAATAGAAGCTACAGCTTCTCAAAGGAGCATCTGATTGAATAATAATACAGAGTTATGAATAGATGCCCCAAACCCCTTAGAATCTTAGACTTCTTTATCTAGGTACTAATGACTTTTCTATTTGTTTTCCCAAAGGATAGGATTAAAGTTCAGATGTCAAATCTTACATTTGAAAAGATAACTAAGAATGATGAGTGCCCAGCTGACATGGAAACGAATGGATATCCAAGCTCCTGAAGTGGTTTTCAATTTCTACAGGACCAGCTTCTACGCGAGTGGAGCCACACTGACTGATAGCAGCTATGGATCCAGCTCATAATCTATATGCTTTCCAAAGAGAAAAAGTATGAAGGGGTGTGTGTGTGTATGTGTGTGCATGTGTGCTTGTAGCACACTGCTTTTGCTGGATTATGGAGGTAAATACGATGAGACAACCCTAAAAAGGATAATATTCCACTGTAAGAATATTACAATGGGAATGAGAACAGTAAAAACTTCTGCCGAGGGACTATCAAAAGGAACTAGTCCCCAAGAAAATCGAGAAAAATGCTTTTTCTTTTGGAGTGGATGCTTTTAATCCACTCTAAAATCCTGGTATTATTTGGGCTGCTGGGTGACTGAACAGGAGGAGACATTACAGGGACTGATTCAATGTCCTCACTCAGACAAGCATCTGCAGCTGGGGGTTACTTGAGCGAACAAGAAATAACATGGAAAGCAAGTGAAATGGGAGTATTGTGACATGGTGTATTCCTCAAGAGCGCTCAATGCCATGCAAAGGAGATGCCTCACGTCTCGCCCCCTTCAGCCTTCCCATTTTTTATTGTGTGCATTCGTCCGGTCCCTTGCACTGGCTCTGACTCTCAATCACCCAGCAGAAAGCTGACTCCGATCACTACACCAGTAGAAAATTCTTCCTTGATTTTTTGTTGGCTAGGTCAGTTTTACACCAGTTTAATGAGTTCAGTCTCCAAGGGTTCAGTCCCCCCCGAAGGATCAAGAAAAGGAAGAGAGGTAGTTCAAAATGAGCAGCAGGAGCTGGAGTGAAGCGTTTGGGTCCCTGAGGGAAGGGGACACCCCTTTCAGTGACAGGGAGCTGCTGGATGCAGACCCTATCACAGAGCTTCATCCTCAAGACCAGCATGGTGAAGAAGAGATCAGCAGAAAAATGGATTTTTTTCCACAAAGATATCAAGAAGCAAAAATTGAACTGTTTCAGGCCCTATTTCTTATTTTCTTGGGCGTCTCACTGACTCTGGACAGCAAGGTGCCCACTTTGTGCCCATACAAAGTAGCTGGCTCAGAGCCCCAACAGCCCAATCGATTACTTCCGTAATCTCTCCATGGAGACGTTGCCCTCTGGAATGACTGCTTTTCCTACACAAGCGCACATCACTGCAAGGTGCTCTGACACAAATGTTCAAGAAACACCAAATTTAGTGTCTGGCACAATACCGTGTCTCACAGCATATAAATCTGGAAAGTATCTATGGTCAATGAAGATAAAAGAGAAGCTTTTGGGTGGGTTTTTTTACTTTAAACAGCCCTTTGATATTCAGTAATGAGGAAATAAATGACAATTTAGCAAATCTAAACTAATTTTCTTCACCTTATTGCAATTATATGAAAGTCACTCTGAGCATGTGGATGGGTGCCTTTCGTAACATTTCTACCAAATTCAGCATCCCTGCCTGTCCCCAAACTGCACGGCAGAGACAAGCCACCTCCAAACACTTACTTCATTGCTTTCATGTATGTTGTGATCGATCATCTGAAGCAGAAACCACATCACATTCCTCAGGATGAATGTGGTGATCAAGTTCCAGTGGATAATATTCCGCAGGCATCTGATACTCCTAAACAGGGAAATACATTTTAATCATCATATATAGCGATAGATACACATACATATGAACGATTATATAAAATAAACAAGCTAATTCTGTTCACTTGCAGAATTCCTCATGGTTTATCCCCCTCCGTTATCTCTCTTACGCTATGAAACAGGAGGTTTGACTGTCCAATGGGTCAGGAATAACAGTCTCTGAGGCTCTCTGTAGCTTGTATCTTTACCAGCAAACATATCTGGGTCTCGTCCCATCCTCTGGCTCCCAGGGTAAATTGCACAGCCAGTGCCAACGCCAAAGCTTGCATTTTGAAGTGTAGTCAGAACACAAATAAATGACATAAATATAAAACAGCAACAGGAGGATGGCAAAACCTGTGCTTCTTTCCCTTGCTGTACACCTTTCTTCCAGAAACCACAGCACAACTTTTGCAAAGCCACGTACAATTATTTGTCTTGATTACACAAGGAGCTCCCTTTGAGAAGAATCAATTCAAGCAAGTGAAACAGGATCTACTGGAAGGACTCCAATATTCAAATGGTCGTTTCACCCTTGGTTAGCAGCTTTGCTCCCCTCCACTCCATCCCATCAGCTCCATTGTAACGTCAACTAGAACCCATAACTTAAACAACCAGGCTGCGCTGGAGTCTGCTGCGTTCTTCACAGAAGGAGATTTAGTGACAAACACCTGTGCTGGAGTGGCAAAAATGGAATAGTTTACATTCTATTAATTAGTCTCTTGAACAGGCTTGCCTGCGTAAAGCTCAAAGTTTTCAGACCCCCTAGGAGAGCATGGACTGCCTGGTTTTTAGTCCTGGGCTTAGCTGGCTGCACCAAGCTTTCTTAAACAAGGCAGAGCTGCATATTCTCCTTCACCAGAAAATACTCGTGTCTGGTTTTAGACCTCCCCCAGCCCCCATTCAGATGCACCGTAAAATATGAGCTACAGTAAGTTGGGACACAGCGCCATAAAACAGCGCGGGATGCTGATAGCAGCAGCCGACGTACCACTGAAGGCAGGAGGAACGTTACTCACTGCAGATTCAGTCATCTAAGACAAGATCATTTCTCTTCTTTTTCTTTGTGAAACAGTAAAGGAAGACGAGTGCCAAATTGTGGTTTTGCAGTTACAGAGTCTTCAATTAAATGATCTTTTCTCAGCTAAATGCAAACCACTCCAGTTATTAAAATCCCTTCCACAGGGGGTTCAAACAGCTGGTGCATTTCCCAGGATCATCAGGTTAGGATTCTCCATTTGCTGTATCAGTCTCCCCGATTGCATAGGAAGCCACTAAACAACATGGGACAAATGCAGAAAGCAGTGTTCTCAAGCCTGCCCAACTGTAACCGACAGCAAAAGGAGAAGGCACGATCCAGTAACTAACTCTGCTGTTGCCTCAGGTCTTTTGCATGGCAAACAAGGCAGCCTTCTTAATAACAAACACTATTTTGCTACCGTAAAACACTTATTGCACTTTTCCTAAGGCTCTATTAGTGAGTCTTAGGGCCAGAAGCAATGCTGTTGTGTCCTTCAGCCTCACAAATCTCTCAAAGATTTCACAGCCATCTAGCAAAAAAACAAATAGAAGACCTCCCGCATATCAGATACTGCAACTTACAGAAAGATGCTCAGAGGTATAACCCTACTAAGTCAATGCTAGAACAGCTTCTGGGTTTAACAACTCAGGCTCCAGGTATGAAACTGGTATGTGGTTTTGAGAGCCTCAGTGACTCATGACTGCAGCCAATTTGTAAAACAAATCTCCATCTGCGCAGATCCATTCACTCTCACTTAGGCCACAAAACCCCAAAGCGTTGCTCTTGGTGTAACCTCCGCTCTCAGGGAACACGTCAGGGACACCTCTCTCTCTTTGAAAATTTCATTTCTTAACAAAAGGCAAAGGTTCATGGTTAGACTGTCAAAGAAATTAGGCGACAAACACCTACCGACTTTCATGCTGAAGCCCAGGAAACCACCTGTCTCGGGACAGACTTTGAAATGTGCTATTAAGGTCTGTTCTCTGTTTATCCTTCTGCACATAAATGTCCTGCATCTGCTGTTCATCTAGATGTTTTATTCACTCCCTTCAGGTTAAGACATAGCAGATTAAGGAAGGAGTTTGAAATACCGCTTCTAGGGGGAGAGGGAGGCAGGGGACTAGAAACTGAGGAAATTCAGGTCAAATTGTAGTTACTGGCATGAAATTAATTGCTTTTGAGAGCTCTAACAACACAACAGATCCAGCACACTTGCCACCTGGAAGTATTTCTTGACAGAGAGAAGATAAAGGAGTGGGGCAAAAAAATAATTCTTGCTGCATGCCTCCATTTAGATGGAGTTTAATCATCCCATATGCTGAAACATCCCTAAATCTGGCTGGAAGAAACCTTAATCCCTCAAGATTTACAGCAGGACTTGGACTGGCTGCAGAGGCAAATAGGATTAAACAAATAGTTGTAGATTTTTTGGTTCCATTCCTAAAAAGAGCTTTTCCCCCTGCTAGGATCCTTGTCCTCAAAATCTCATTCTCTTCCGGAATATAAAGACAACCTCAGCATCTACTGCCTGCATGATCTCTGCCCTTCTTACTACTTCTTGATCATACACTTTTGTCTTCTTTGCCCACGTGTCTGCATCTGGCCATTGATTTTTGTTTGGATTGTAAAATGCCTGGGACAGAGGCAGATTTTTAGTGATGTATGTTCAAGATCCAGAGTAAGAGAGTCTGGTCTGCCTTGGGAACTCCCAGGCTCTGCAGATGATTATGATCACAGCTCTCCTTGTTTTCCAAAAGCCACCTGTGCTGAGGGAAGATGTGTTCTTGGTGTAAAATTAAGCAAAGTATAAATGTAGCCAGCAGCTAGAACTTACCAAAATGATGCCTGAAACCCTGTCAAATAATGCTTTGGATATGAAACAGGGACAGTTGGCTCCCATGCCCCACTACCTGCAGCAAAAGCCATACTTTGGGTATCAGCAGCCTTGTACCATGACCTCACTCCCTTTCTGAGACGCTCTGTGTGGCACGGATGGTAAGTAAATGCTTTCATCTGCTGCAAAGCTTCATGTCTTTGGGGCTAACAGAGCAATGAAGAGGCCCTAAAGCAAACATTTTGGGTTTTTGGCTGCAGTCCCTCTCCAGTCACATTCCCCACCACATTGCTGCCTTGGGAAAGCAGCACAAACAGGTGAGGGGCAGGATTTGCTTTTGTGATGTCTGGGCCACCACTCTGCCGGTGTTAATGGTAATTAGGGTCTTAATGGAAACACCAGTATAGTCAGGCTGAGAAACACACAGCCCCAGAGTGGCTCAGGCAGTGATGTGACCCCAGGCACAGAACAGTTTTAAGCTATTTCCTTTTTTGTTGCTGTTGTTGTTTTTCCCTTTCTTTTTTAGTAACAGTCCCAACTGGAGACTCGAAGTTTGTTTGTGTTTGTAGAGAGCCCACAGCACACAGTTTCTGTTCGTTTCTGTCTCCTAACTACTACTAGCGCAGAAATCACAGCGGCAGTAATGCAATTCACCGCCAAGGGCAGGAAAAGCTTGAGAACCCACTGTGTCAGGTTCATGCTGGGGAGGGAGAAACAGCAGGGTTAATAGAGTGTGCGGAGGCTGCAGGGCACCGAAGTGGAGGACTGACTGCAGCGAGGTCAATCGATGTCACAAAGGAAAGATCTCTTGCCAGCCACCTGAGAAAGCTCCTCTCATTTACAGGCACGGCTGGTGAATGTCATTATCACAATTTAAGTATGGGTAAAGCATTTAGAAGGATACTGACTAAGATGAGGGTCCCCTCATTTCAGGCACTATTGACATGAGACTGTTCCGCTGGGCTCAGGAGCTTACCCTGTGCACAAAGTGTATCCGTGTAGCCAGACTGGAGTCTGAGGTGGACAGTGAATGAAAGACAGGTCCCAAACTGGGCAAGAAAGGTAATGAGTAACAGGAGACCTGCAGCAGAGCTAATGTTTGGTGAAAGGGCAAAGCTGACCTTGTCATGCTCACTCATCTCAAAGCCTGAGGAAGAAACCCATAATACTCACAGGGGTAATTTACCCTCCACAGCTCTTTTCCTGGTTCTTGGTAGATGGAAGCCAGCTTAAGTTTATAAGCCTTAATTTAAATTTAAATACTCCTGCTATTCATGAAAACAACCTGTCCCTTTTTGAAAACTTGTTAAACAGTCACAACAGTCTTCTAGGACAATGAGCCCCACAGTTCCTTTCTCCTTGATTAATTATTGCCTTCACCATGTGTAGGGAAAAAGTGTATAGGAAAAAAGTAAGCAAGTCTGTGCTCCAGAAAGAGCAATAACTGCCCTCACAGGCAGCACTGAAAAGAAATTCACATCCCATTGTAAATGGTAGGAGGTGGAATTTGAAACACATTGAGCTGTATTATGAGTTAGTGAATTGAGCTTTCCTGGAGTCAGAGTGATTGGCATGAATGCATTCCCTCCCAACTCAGAAGCTAAGAAATAGGGAGTCATTCTTACCTCAGTAGGGAGGTATCACAATTCAGAGAGTGTGGCAGTGGCAACATCAGGGACATGAGAGCACAGACAGCAGAGAGCTACCTTCTCAAGAGGGCAAAAGTCTGGGAGAGAGGGGAGAAGTGGGAGATGAGGGGACTGGGTGCTGAACTGCTCCTTCAGACACAATTACAGCATCACGAGGAAGAAATTGCAAGCTCCAGAGGCATTTAAAGTCCCCTAGCCTAAAAGATCAGATGATAGAAGGTTTTATGTTCATGTTGGGTAATATTGTTTGTGCCATTTCCATTTGTTTTACAGCCCTTGATGTGGATTGAATGGTACAAGTGTAGCCCAACCTCCAAGAAGAGCAGCACAAGCCACCATCCCAGAGAGCCCGAAGGCCAGTACATCACAGGACATCATGGACTGAGGATCTGAGCTTCCATTAAAGACCCTTTTCCTGTATTAGTTTCCTGCCCTGATGCTTTTCAGACAATAGTGTTGGTCAAGGCCTTGGCTGGACTATTCTGCTAACTCTTCCTTGGTGCACGGGTCCAAGGACGGAAGGGATAAGAAAAGAGGTTGAAGCAGTTCAGTCAGAAGGGACTTAAAGATTCAGACCAAAACATAAAGACACAAGAACTTCCATATTCAGTCAGACCAATAAGCCATGGAGGCTGTAACTCAGTTCCCGGTGGTGATCAGTAAAAGACAGTTTGGGAAACACTATGGGAAACAGGGGAAGTAGACTGTTACTTTGTCCCTGCTCTTACCTCATTGCTTCTGGCAGTCAGAGATTTTAAGATATTCCTGATCCAAAGACCACATTTAACCACATTAAATCACCCCGTCCGTGGCTCCAACTCCTCACAGGAGTCACTGAACTCCTTTTGTGGTTTATGTTCACTGGGGTCAGGCCATGGCTTATTCTACTAACACGATGGAAAGAAGAGCTCATAAACTGTTATTTGCTGCAGAATACATTTGTCTGTGTTGGTTCCTCTTCTCTGCTGGCCTGTCCCCTCCCAGGGGCTGCGTGAGGAGGCATTTCCTCACAACTACATTCCCTCCTGTCCTTTGGGAATTGCAGGGAGGAGGGATCGAAAGAGCCTGGAACTGGAGAACAGGAAACTGCTAGTTCCCTGGGCTGAGGGAGCCAGCTGGGAGGAGTGGCTGGCAGCATCTCCAACATGTGCTCCTCAAGTAGCACAGTTCATGCATCCATTTAACTTCCTGAAGTAGTACAGTTCATGCATCCATTTCACTTCTGGCTCTGCCTGTCAGCAGGTTTTGGTCCTGAAATATCCCCCTGAAATACAGACAGGGACATGCCTGTGTGTTACGCTGAGGGAAGGAGCAAGCAGAATGAAAAGAATTTCCTTGAAAATGAGAGAAAAGAACGGCTTACAGTTTCTGACTTGGAAAAAGTCAGTTTCTCCCTAAATGACGTGGAGGGAGAAAAGACACTGCCACTGGAAGCATCTTGGTTCTGTACGTGAAATGGTTTATTGGCTCCTCCTGATTTCCTAAGAACCAGTGCTTTGCCTGCTATCGAGTGATGTCCAGGAGTGCTTCTGACAAGGCAGGGGTTTCCACTGAGGCCCCACGGCACAGGAGTCCTGCCGGCGCGGGCAGAGGTGTCCCCCATGCCACGTCCCCTTTTTGCCAGCAGTCACTGTTCAGAGTACAGCCACTTGCCTCAAGTTTAATGATGTGAGGCTTTGGATAGAAGAGCATAGCAAGCGACAGCATGTTTTCAGAAGAGTCTGAGTTACGAAGTACCTTGGTTTATATTTACAGGCATTTTTGGGACAATGGTACAGGTTTGTGTGTGTTCCATTGAGTGGAGAGTCCCAGAGCATGTCTCTGGTGGAAAGCAGACGAGATGATGTGGGAGCACACGGTTCCCACTCACTACGCACACAGAGAGCCCCCGAAAAGCATTAGCTTCAGCTCTGCAGCAGGTTAGACACAGAGAAGCAATTAAGGTGAAAGCAAACATACTTCTCTTTGGCCTTCCTAATTAGCAAATCAAAAGTCATGTACATGGTGGGAAATTACACATAATGACCTCTCTATTTGATTTGAGAACAGACCATGTTTCAAACCCAAATGTCATTCCCTGACTCGATATCATACCACCAGCATCCCGAACTGCTCGATGCACAGGGCGTCACAACCAGGCTTCCACATTAGGAAAAATAGCAGTAAATGAAAATAAAAGCAAAATTTTCCATCACTGACACTGCAGCCTGTGTCAGAAGCGGGCAGAAAGAGTTTCGGATTGTTAGTAGAGAAAGTACACCCTGCTAATTATTTCTGTGAAATTACCTTAATTGTATGGTTGGATATAGAAAGCAGAGAATTAGAAAATCCATTCTTTTGACTTGGGAAATACTGAGATCTGAAAAGGCAGAAAATACGATCAGCTCTCTCTGTACAGGTGGCCTCATTGATTCAGAAACGCAGATCTATAAAGCGTTTCTAAAATAGCACTGGTAAAACTCAAAGTAGCCTTCCTGTTGATTCTTCTTTTTTTCCTCACTCTATCCATACAGTGGTGCTTTTCCTCTGGGATGCGCAGAGCTACTCTTTTCTGATTCAAAGCATGACACAAACAATTAACATTAGCAATCATAATAATGTGCCAGCATGGTCGAAAGCTAGCTGAATTAGTTGAATCATCTGCATGGAAATAATTGCAAATGATAACTTTATTAAAGAAGCTTGGAAATTGTCTATTAATTCATGTAGTATTCCATTAATAATGATGTTCAATTAAGACAGCTGTCCCAAAGTCTGTCTGAAAACAGTTGGCAGGAGAAATCTGAGACTACTTTGCTGGAGTCCTTCCCATTCCACAACTGTTGAACAAGCAGGAAGGAGAATCATGGACAATACTTAAAAAAATATTTTTCCCCTTTAGTCTTTTCTAGGGCAGGCAAAGCTCATGGACAAGCCATAAATGGCATGGAGTGGGAAGAATACCTAAAAGCGAGTTATTTCCCAGGCTCTGTCCCTGTCATGGCCTATTTGCTCCCCTGAGGTCCTCATGGTTTCCCCTGTGTGCTCATGTTCAACTACTGCATATATTCTGGTACTAACGCTTACAGATGGGAAAAGCAGCTGGAAAGGCTGGCAGGGAAAATGAGCTTCTTGGTGGCAGTTGCCTGGGGGAATATAAATAATCCCACAGGAAATGCAAGGGTCAGTTGCAAGGGAAGAACGAAGGCCTGGAAGGAAATAACAGCTTTATTACGAGGACGGGGGTGAAATGCTCAGGTGAAGAGGAGAAGTAGCACCTTCCACTAGTGTTTAGGATGTGCATAGACCCTAAAAATAAACCCATTGTGGAACCATCTGGGCTCCACTAAGCCTTTTCCAGAGCTTCTTTCTCTCGCCTTCAAGCCAATTTTTAATCCCGGGACACGGGGCATTCTGCCTGCTTTAGACACAAAAGCTTAAAGCACTGATGTTCCTAGGGTTGGAAGGATGCAGCCAACACAACCCAGAACAGGACCAGAGGCAGGACAGGACCAGACCCACTGTGTGCACTGTCAGCGTTTGTGCCCAGCACCGTCTGTCCACGTGGTGGACAGGGGTCAAAAATGGCCTTCTGCAAACCATCCACGAGCCTGCTGACAATGAAGAGTACGGATAACTACAGGACACTGCATCAGCCTGTGCTTTGTTCCCACTCAGTGCACGAAGAGGAATGTTGCCCCTGAGAACTACGTGGTTAAATATGGGCTAATTGAAACCCAGTCGCCGGATACCCCAGTCTAAGAATATGGCTCCAATCTTGCCGGTGCAATCAGCTCTTCCACTGGAGAAAATTCCTCTGTTTTTTTCACAGGAATGACACTGTCAGATACAGGTGACTTCGTTTATTACAGCATGTGGTTTAGCTGCTTGAAAAAAAGATTTAGGAATCTGCTCTAATTTGCTCTGATAAATGGAGGTCAAACATCAGTCATTTTTGAATTAAACAGGAAACAGGGCTGTAAAGTAACTTTTCAGCAGAAGCTGCCTCGCAGCTCAGGTTTTAGTACCCCGTAACAAGCTATTTTTCGAATAGCAGGGGTACAGTACGTGGTTACAGCCCTCTGGGGTTTATCTAAGCCATTGCCCTGTTGACACAGGTTGTAGTCATCAGTTCGGACTGTGGAAGGGTGAACGTTTTCTACGAAGAGCGGCCGTTGCAGCTGGATCGCACAAATGAAGAGTTAGGACTTCAGAAGCCAGACAGTGAGAGCTGACAGCGGTTGTCCTGGCTTACAGCTACGGCTTGGGGAACAGAAAGAGTGCACAGCACGTCCTCCTTCATAATCGCCTTGTGGGATTATGCAAAGAAAAAGAAAATCTGAAAGAAAATTAATTTAAATGATCAGCTAGGGAATTCAGGGGTTATGATTTTTTTTTTTTCACTTTTGATACAATTACACAGTTAGCAGTGTTTTTAATATCATCTACCTTTGCAGATACTGTGTGGATAAACCAAGGAGGAAAGTCTGAGGCACTGATGCTGCTGTTCACACTCTCCTTAGCCTCTCCACCAAAACATGGTGTGAAAATTTCACTATTTTTGAGTATTTGGCCAGGAATTCAGGAAAGACCATGTAAGATCATTCATAGCTTTTCTTCCAAATGTTCGCTCTTGTGCTTGGTCTACATTTGTTAGCCTCATGGTGCTCATTGCACACGTGGAAATGCTTCTGGTGGTTCAACCTGGGCACCTCCCCCAGGAAGCTGCTGTTTCCATGACATGCAGAGACAGTCCACATGCTAGGTAGGAAGGCTTTACAGAGGGATCTGGACAGGCTGGATTGATGGACCGAGGCCAATGGTGTGAGGTTCAACAAGGCCAAGTGCCGGGTCCTGCATTTGGGTCACAACAACCCCAAGCAGCACTACAGGCTTGGGGAAGAGTGGCTGGAGCAGTTGAGGAAGCTGGGGTGGTCCAGCCTGGAGAAAAGGAGGCTGAGGGGTGACCTTATCGTTCTCTATAACTACCCGAAAGGAGGGTGTAGCTAGGTGGGGGTCGGTCTCTTCTCCCAAGTAACAGGCGATAGGACAAGAGGAAACAGCCTCAAGTTGCGCCAGAGGAGGTTTAGGATGGATATTAGGAAAAAATTCTTCACCAAAAGGGTTATGAAGCATTGGAACAGGCTGTATGGAAAATAAGGAGGTGACTGGTGACAGCCAACATGGTTTCACTAAGGGCAAATCGTGCCTGACAAATTTGGTGACCTTCTACGATGGCGTTCCAGCATTGCTGCATAAGGGAAGAGCAACTGATGTCATCTACCTGGACTTGGGCAAAGCATTTGACACTGTCCCACACAGGATCCTTGTCTCTAAATTGGAGAGACACAGATTGGACAGATGGAGAAGAACCTGGCTGGACCAAGAGCTGCTGTCAAAAGCTCAATATCCAAGCGGCAAACAGTGACAAATGGTGTTCCTCAGGGGTTGGTACTGGGACTGATGCTGTTTAACAGCTTTGTTGGTGACATGGACAGTGGGATTGAGTGCACCCTCAGCAAGTCTGCTGACAACACCAAGCTGAGTGGTGCAGTGGACATGCTGGAGAGAAGGGATACCATCCAGAGGGACCTGGACAGGCTTGAGAGGTGAGCCCATGAGAACTTCATGAAGTCCAACAAGGCCAAGTGTAAGGTCCTGCATGTTGGTTGGAGCAATCCCAAGCACAAATACAGGCTGGGCAGAGAATGGATTGAAAGCAGAACTGAGGAGAAGGACTTGGGGGTGTTGGTTGATGAGAAGCTAGATGTAAGCCAACAATGCACGCTTGCAGCCCAGAAAGCCCACCGCATCCTGGGCTGCATCAAAAGAAGTGTGGACAGCAGGGCGAGGGAGGGGATTCTGCCCCTCTACTCTGTGTCGGTGAGACTCCACATGGAGTACTGCATCCAGCTACGGGGCCCCCAACATAAGGACATGGACCTGTTGGATCCGGTCCAGAAGAGGGCTGTGAAGATGACCAGAGGGCTGGAGCAACTCTCCGATGAGGACAGGCTGAGAGAGTCGGGGTGTTCAGCCTGGAGAAGAGAAGGCTCCGGGGAGACCTTAGAGCCCCTTCCAGTACCTAAAGGGGGCTACAGGAAAGCTGGGGAGGGACTTTTTATCAGGAAGTGCAGCGATAGGACAAGGGGTAATGGTTTTAAACTGAAAGAGGGTAGATTTAGATTAGGTATCAGAGAGAAATTCTTTACTGTGGGGGTGGTGAGACACTGGCCCAGGTTGCCCAGAGAAGCTGTGGCTGCCCCATCCCTGGAGGGGTTCAAGGCCAGGTTGGACTGGGATTTGAGCAGCCTGGTCTAGTGGGAGGTGCCCCTGCCCAGGGCAGGGGGGTTGGAACTGGATGATCTTCAAGGTCCCTTCCAACTCTTACCATTCTACGATTCTATGGCTTTTAAATGCAAGCCAGTACTAATTGCGCAGACAACCTGCCCCTTGATATAACCTCAGTATCTGGGCTCTGACAGGTGTCAGATCAACATTGCTCTGAAACTTGCTCCACATTTCTTCTGACAGGTTTCTACAAATCATTTAATCCAGCCCTTGCATTCTTCCTGACGGGGGCCTGCAGCAGCAGTCTCACCAGCTGCACAACAGACTGAAGATTGAGAGGCACTTCAAAGGAGGTTGGAGCAGGGGGGAGACAGAGGAAAGTAGATCTTCCTCTCCTAAACCCTAGGAAATGGTTAAGGGGAAAAAGGAAAACAAAAGAAGTGACTACGTTATTTCAAGAAAGATATGTTTCAATCTTTTGAGAGAAAAAAACATGTGAGATGTAGGAAATCTGTCTGTAATCCTGAGAAAGAAAGGGGATGCTGCCTCAGGCCTATGAGAAAAAAATATCTGATGTTTTAAAGGGGAAATAGAAAGAGGTAAATTTAGGGTAAAGTTTCTCTCAAATCTTCAATTTGCTTTTGTTACCACCATATTAGTAACAAAAGATGCTATATGAGTGTTTGTGGGTTTGGGTTTTTTTGAGCTGCCTTTATCCAGCAACCCGTGCAGGAGCACAAGGCATTTTTCATCTTCAGCCTGTCTTCCTTTCAGCGCAGTCCTTCCTTATTGCATTCATAATTCAGCAGGGACTTAGATGTTTCCCAGAACAAATACCTGTCTTCCCATACTACTTCTTTGGTCACGACTGCACAAATAAAACATCTTCTGATTGAATCTAGTCAGGTCACAGCTGGCCATTGCCAGCAGAGCTCAGGGGTTGGTGTAACAAGGAAAAAGCCAGGACAAAGCAATTTGGGTTTCTGCATTATCAGCAACAGTAAAGGAAAAATAGGATTCAAAAGAAAAAAGTGTTCCAGTCCTTTTGCTTTTTTTTCTTTTTTTTTTATTCCTTCATCTTGATTTGTATTACTGATAGCAGGATTCCTCCTATGGAAAATTTCTGCTGTTGTGAGAATGTGATTATGTGGGACGATGAGAGCCGTGTCAGCGGGAACTGCCTGTGGGCACCAGAGGGACGGATCAAACCTTTACTATTAATGAGAACACGCAGACGATGAGATTCACAGCAGTGCAGATACATTTAACAATGCCTTGTGAAGTGCCCTGAGCAAATCTCTCCAGATCCTGTGTTGGAGATCAATGCAGCTCTACAGCGCATTTGGTTTATGCATAAATTCCTCATTTTTCCTTTTCAGCATACTTCTTTTTGGTTTTGTGCTTGTTTTGTTTTGTGTCATAAAGACAGCATGGCTTTTAGGACCACCTACATTTAGACCTCGAGGAATCAGGCTTGACTTGGATCTTTAGGAGCTATCTCAGTGACTCATTGCCATGCAGTCAGCAGGCCAACAAAAATCAAGTCCAACAAAAAGTGAAGTTGGGCTTCACTTTTTATTATTTAGGTGCTAAATGAAACGTTTACTGGCTTATTTTTCATTGCACAGCCAAGAAAGTAGGATTGGTTCAGATGAGACCAAACTGGAGAAAACAAAGCTGGAATAGGTCTTGGTAAAAGGGAGTTCCTGGCTGAGTTCTCCCTTCTCACTTGTGTTGGGGTCTACTTACAATACAAACACAGATTGCAGATGCTTTCATTACTTGCTGCTACATCTGAGCTTTCTGACCCTCAAAATATCTTTTGGCGTATGGTTCCTCGGCTTTTAGGACAGTAGAACATTTCTACTGGCATAGAGGGTGGGTCGTGAATGGAGGGCAGAGAGTTTCACAAGGAACTGAGGAAGACAGGAGCTGGGGACAGGATCACATTGGACACATCTGGAAGAATAGGGACTAGACCCAGTTCTTTCCCCTTCCCAGTTCAGCCCAACTGAGGACTAAGCTTCCCATCAATGCAGCAGTTACCTGGTCCGGAGCAGCAACAGGAAAGGTGAGGCTCATGTCCAAAAGCAGAACACCCACCTCATGAGTTCCTCACCAAAGCAGTAATCTTTAACATGCCTACTAGATATTTCATCTGCTCCTAAAACCTCCAGTGTAAGAGATCCCATAGCCTTCCTACAGTTACGTTCCAACACAGCAGGTGTGCTCCAGCCTTTATTTTCATACAGGACTGCTGTTGAGACTCCACTGGCACCAACGGAGCAAGGGAAAATGAACCAGGTGATGCGTGAGAAGCATTAAAGTACAGAGCAGTTATAGAACTTGAGCATTCCCAGAGGTCTCCTCTATCTTCACCCTCAGCAGGCACTCACGGAGTGAAGTAGATGGGAGGAATGGGGCAGCAATAAGGAATTGATAGATTTCTGCTTTGGACCAAGATGTGTCCCAACCAAGCCTTCAGAGTCTTCTATTGTTTTTTTACCCAGGAATTATCTAAATTCTCCCATTTCACCTAGATGCCTTTTTCCATCAAAACTAAAACAGAAAAAAAGCCCCAAACAATAGGACTGAATTATGGAAACTGGGACGCGCTGCTCTTGGGTCACTTTGAAGAGGTAAGCGTGATGAAGATGTGCATGGTTTAGAATTTGTGTAGGGGAAAGCTGTAACGCAACACGAATCTAGACTGCCTTCACTGGAGCATTTCTAGAACTTCTGAAAACAGGTGTAACTCTACAGACACTGAGGGAGCTCGTGTTGGTTAACGCTAGCTGGATGCTAGACTTTTTTACGTGATACAGTGGGAATCTGAAGAGATAGAGCATCTTAACTCACAGCACATACAGGGAAGTACTGAACTGCTGCAGCCCTTTTTAATGCTGAAGCTGATTGCAAAATTTAAATCTTTAAGTCAAAGTTTAAATACCAGAAGAACAATTTAAAAGAGATCAGCTAGGCAACTCCTGTGTTAGAAGCTGGATACATTTATACCATATTGTCTAACTGGTTTTGCGTTATTTACTTGAGCACTTATAAAAGATTTAGCATCAAAACAGGGAATATAGTTACAATGGATAATTTGCATTCTTTATTCAGTGTAAATTAATTCAGTTCTCCAAGCACTGTGGGAATTAGCATTATGCACACAGTAAAAAGGTTGAAATGGAAGTTTAAACTCGTGCACCGTGAAAGTTTTAAACTTTATTTTCTTCCCCTTAGCACAGATTATTCTGTTTATAGATGCTAGGGTGAAAAAAAATTTCCTGTTGTTAAGAAGAAAGACTCTTTTGTTAGGAATGCTCAAGAGGAATACTTGGCATAAGGCTTTATAGGGATGCTCCGCTCTAGGAAAGCAGTAATTCTTTTCACTTAGGTGACTGTCAGTCATCATGTTGTAATCCTGGGAGGGAGTTCCTCCACCTGTTTCTCCTGTGCTACTAAAAGAAGATTTTTCTCAAGGATTATCATTGCATAGCACTTAGTGCAGTTGGTTCTAAGTAAGTTCCGGTTGAATGCCTCTAGACAAGATAGCACAAAGAGTACAGAAACGCCAGTCAGGTAATCCAACAAATAATGCAGAAATATCCAACCAGTACACTCCTATTAAAGCACATTCCTGTGACTCAGGCTGTTTCCATACAATACATATGACGACTGATGCACATCTACCTACTACTTTCCATTAAGTTTCCTTCCCTCCTGCCCTTTCTCTTCTCCCTGTAGACCTAACTCTTCTTCACAGACTTTCCTTCACTGCCATATCCATCGACAAACTTCCTTCTGTAGCACTGAACCAGGGAAGGGAAGTGTTTCTACGCGGTTTCATTGATTTGCATTCATCATTTCATGAGCACTGGTGGGGATAAAGCTCCTCTAAAGGTGTTTCTCTTGTTATTTAAGAAAACTTCAAAGTTCTTTAATGCAAGAAAAATTGAAATTAACCCAAAGCAGAATTGAAAGATTTCATTCAATCTCCTTTGGTCTAGATCTGGGCATTATTTGTCAGGGAATGCAAAATGGTTTATGTTATCGTGCATTGCCTTATAAAAAAGAAAACCTGCCCCCAAAACTTGCAACTCAAGACTCAAATCCCAGCTTCCCTTAATGAAGCACTCTGTGCTCACTGAATTTTTTGCTGCATCAATAAATCACATACAGTTCTCTTCCTGAATACAAACAGGCTGTAAGTCCTACACACGGAAGCCACCATTACAGCTTACCCAATGCATCAGTCAATAAAACCACACGTATGCTTGTGAGTGGAAAAGCCATGACTGTTTTTCCAGAGCATACATGACCTGGGGAGTGTTATTAGAGGGCTTGAGTAACCCGGTAAGTGTCGCACACCCAACCAAGTTAGAAGCATGCAAACAGATTACTCACCTCAAGCACAAGAAAAGCATAAAGGCAACTATAAGGGCCCCTACGGATATACAGTGCCCCAGGTAGTTTATGATGAGAGCAATCTTGTAATGGAGCGCATACTTCCTCTGGAGGTAAAGAGATAACATGATTAAATCAGTACGACTCTCTAAGCACTGATATTAAGGAACAGTTCATCAGTTTAGGAAACAGTAATTACTTTTCTTGATTTTGAAATGATATAATAGCCTCAGGGCTGATGCCTATGTATAAGCCAAACATTCTGCTCAGGCTCAAAAGTACAGGTTTGGTTTCATTTCAGTTTGGGATTTGTGCACATCTTCTTACAAATCTCATCTAAAAGGGTTTTTTTTGACCTTTTTTTTTCTTGAATTTCTTCAGGATTTCTTATTTTCATTATTATGATATTTTAAAACTTTGTTGTTTTAGCTACCAAAAGCTACAAAGCTACCAAAGACACATATCACAGTTTCAGAAGTTATAAAACATTGTTTTGTTAGGAAACTGCATGGTCTTAATGAGCCAGGTTATGCTACTTTCCTACTCAAATGGTTTGGTTTTCACACAAAAATGAATCAGTTGTCAGTAAGAAAAAATAATAAGCCCTTTGCATACAGGCAGATTTTTCTGTGAGGTACATTCCTTACTGCAAGCTACAATTCTTATCTTTCAAATTGAGGGCAGAACCAATGCAGACTGAAAGAGCTGGAATCTGGTGATGTCCTTTCAATTTTGAGAGAGCCTGATGAACCACAGAGTCTGCTGTTTTTAGGAGCGACCCAAGTATGTAGCGAAACTTAATGTATTAGTGTCTATTACCTACGACGCTGGGGAGCTTATCGGTAGGTTCTTGATCCTGTAAACAAAAAATTAAGCACAAAAGTGCTCCCACCTAAATTAGTGAATTTAGTGATGTGACCAAAATTTGACCTTGAAGCAACTGGAACATTCTTTATTGGTGGGGTGCTGCTGGCTCCAGAGACAGAGAAGCATCTCCTTTCTTTGCCAGATGGATAGGAAGAAGTAGATCAACACTATTCAGAGAAATACTGAAGCTGGTTCAAAATCGACAGAGGCTTGCAACTTAAAGTATAAATGCCCCTGGGGAAAAATTATTTATTTATTTATTCTTTTTGGCATTTGTTGCCTTTCAGCTTAAGCAGATCTGTCCCCACTTTGGGACTTGTCCTCCTTCAGAAGAATGAGACCTTTGAAAACTAACCACCTAAATTTCCTGCCTGGTGACAAAACCACACCAGTAGAATCCTACCAATGGCATCAGTTTTCTAATTTTGGTTGAAAGAGCCTTTGTTTCATTTTTTCTAACAATTTCCCTTAACATTTTATTCTTGTCAAAGGAATTTGTCAGTGAATGAATGTTTGGATGAAACTACAACCAGCAGCTGTAGTTAATCTGTTCCATTGTTCTGTGAAGATAGCATCTTCCAGCACTTTGCCAGAGAGCGAGCAAGCGCTCTTGGAATCATTTTTGTGATGAAACCTGCTTATATCTTCAGCACATGGAGTAATGTGCTGTTTCTGGACAGAACTCAACCATGTAAGGTATTTATAAGTCTATTATAAAATCCCCTAAAATAAACTTCCCCATACACAGGCACATTTTCTGAATAGCCTTGAGGAGAAAAGAAAAACACCCAAACCTACAAGATATGAATTCCACACTGACTTTTATTTATCTTTTAGTTGCGGGGACATCTAAAGAGGAAGAAAACACACTTGACCTGATGTGCCTACCTGAAATGCAAGAAAGACCCATTCAGCTAGTAACTGCCTTGCTTATTTACTTTCCTGCTTAATTCATAAAATTATAGAATATCTCAAGTTGGAAAGACCCATAAGGATCATCGAGTCCAACTCCCTGCTTCTCACAGGACTACCTAAAACTAAACCGTATGACTAAGAGCGTCATCCAGACTTGCTTGTGTAGTGCTAGAAATCTTCTGGAAGATGACAATGTTTCTCCCAGGCCAAGGATCCTGCTCTTTGAATCTAACCCTTCAGCTCCCTCATTTGGCTCCTGTTTCAACTTCACTCAAGTTTTAAGAAGGAATGGCTCAAAACACGAGAAAATTAATCAGGAAAAAAAATATATAATTAAGCTCCTCTTTGATGCACTGATGCTGAAGGAGAAACAGGCATGACTTATTTTTTCTGTTGCTGACACTAACAAGGTTTCCTGAAGGCAAATTCATGTATCACGGAAACAAGAACTGCCTCAGTGCCTATGAAAAACTAAGCTGACAGGGTGGCAAGATCACTTTCCACCAGCCTACATGCAATCTGCATCTCTGGTGGAATTGGAAACAGCACCTTCAGGGCTTAAAAACACGTGCCCAGAATCAGCCATGTGTTGGCCAAAGCTCAGTTCATGTAAAATACTTGCATAAGTCTTTGCTGTCTCACCCTCTTGAAGACTGATACCTTTAAAATAGTAATAACCTTCTACTGTTACCCAATGCTCTTCTGCTTCCAGGAAGATATTTCACTTCACTAAAATGCAGATTTAAATCTTCTTCAGGCTTAGGAGGAGGGTCGTTACATTAGAAAGCAGACAGAAAAGGAGAGGGTCTGGACATGGTTAGCTTTGCTCTCTGGACCACAGCAGGGGACATCACTGGAACCCCCTTCCATGCCGTACCGTATACATGACAAGCATGTCACATCAGACAGTACAGTTACCCTCCGGCCAGCTTCTACCAGGTAAACTGAGGAACCTGCGCCAGCTTTGCCAATCTAAGGGATGCTGGGCTCCCTGCAGCCAGGTTTCAGGCTGAGGATGGAGTCATTCTGCCTAGAAGACTTTTTCCTTTCCTTTAGCTAGGATGTGACTGCTAACCTGTTCAAATTGGCTAATGATTTGAACTAATAAACACCTAACGACAGCACTCTTTTAGCTCTCCAGATGACAAGGAACCTTCTCCCTGTAATAGAACTTCCTGATGGGTTCTACCAGTGTTTACAGCACGTCTCTTCCTGCAAGGCTCCATTCCCAGTCGCTTTAGATTTCTACCTGTTGCCAGGATGATCTCATCACCAGTACAGTTTAAAGACACCATATCTCCTCTCCAAAGACTTTCACAAGCAACCAGGAAGTATTTTGTCATCCGAGATGACCCTTGAGTTCACTGCTTTCCTGTTCTGAGCCAGCTGGAAGCTGGGCAGCTGCGGCTAATGTTTGCTCCTAACCAGGATTCGTTAACCTTAGCCCAGCAGGGTGCTAAGACCAAAGTTACTAATTTATAGTTCTTTTTGGAGGCTAAGATGTATTTTTTGCTGCCCTAAACTCTCATTTGTTTTCTGACAGGAGCACAGATTTGTACCAGATACAGTAAAGGTCCTTTTGACCCAGGAGCTTGTAGGCTGAACGCAGGGGGGTTGGATGGGATGATCTCCAGAGGTCCCTTCCAACCCTTATCGTCCTGTGATTCTGTGAAGCCTTCCACTTGTCACACATGATGCCAGCAAACAGCCAGTTGCATCAAAATGATTTCCGCACCTGATTCCTGTGCCTGGAGAAGGAGCTAACTGACTGTTCAGAGGATGGATTCAGTCTGACGTTAGGACACCTACATTTGGGTGTCTACCCAACATCTGAACCAATATCTGAATCAAGGGCGAGAAACAGTTACGTGCACACAGGCATTTAGTGCCCCTTAAGGTGCACTCAGGAGACTCTGGGCTTCCTACTTGGTCTTGGTGACAGATCTCCGGCTGCTGCTACTGAAGGACACAGGTATTTCAGAAGGCCTGTGTCACACCTGCCAGGTGGAGGGAGACACACCGGGACATTTTAAACTACACCGTGAAATTACACGCAGGCAACTAGAGCCCAGCCAAAGTGGGAATCTAGAAGCAAAGTCCCAGAGCACACTTTTATCAGCTACTGCCACAAGTCTCGAGCACAAGTTAAGCAATGATGTATTAATGTAATCAGCTGAATGTGTGTTACAGGAGCATATGCCCCCTACGACTCACCCACAGCGGAAAAAAACTAAAATTCCCTTGCCACATTACCAACCCTCTGTCATAAAGCACGCAGCACTGGACGTGGGGTTGACCTTGAAAAGGCGTGTTCCTGTCCCATGCATCAATCACTGCATTTGAAGTCAAACCATGCAATTCTTTAGCACTCCCTCTGTGAGTGGCCAAGCTTGAAAATAGTGTTGTTTTCTGTATTAAAAATAAACATGAAAGACAGGCCGCACCTCCTGGCTGATGCTTAGCATCTGCTAGGATCAGGCAATAAATAACAGGAGACCCGCATGTGTACTTGCATCTCACCTTTAATCAAAATGGAGGATTATGGAAATCTGTGGGGATTTTTTTTTTTCTTTCAGATCACAAAGCAACCCAAGTATTCATCTGTAACACAGAGCATTATGTAGAGATTTCCAAAATATTCACAAATATTAATATTTGCAAAGCTTGTCGCAAATCTTTAAAGATCTAATAAATGAGTTTTTAAGCTTTTGCAAACAAGGTTGGGGCAACATCTGCACTTTCATCTGTTTAAGGAACATGCTATTTAAGATGTTTTAAGCTATCACCATAGCTGCAAAGTCTTTAACAGCAAAAACAGGGTAAAGGAAATAATCCTGTCCTCTAGTCACAACCCTTCTCCAGCCTCTTCAAATAAAACTCCCCTGTATTTGCTTGTGCAGAGATAGGAACCTTCATGCAGACAAACACATAAAGAGTGGCATTAAAATACAGCAGCGTTTCCTGAGCTGGTGGAGCAGACTGCTACTATCAGCTCAGGTTTCCCATTCCAGCTAAACCACATCAAAGATTTTAAGTCTTCGCCCAGCTCTGTTCCCCATTCTCTAAATCAGCACTGGCTGCTACACACCCCCTCCTCTTGCTCATTTTTAAGACGATGGTTTCATAAAAGTGCAAATCCACTTCATTCAGAGATGGTCTGCTACCACAGCCTGCTGTCCCCACCAACCCCAGCCCCGCTTTCACTCCCTGGCTTGTGCCAGCCCCAGCACTCCTGCAATAATGCAGTAAGACGGTTTAGGGAACTGATTCATCCGAAAAATGACCCAGCAGAAAGTTCAGTTTTTCATTTTAAGTGGGCAAGAAATGTAAGGAGGGGCTGCACTGGTGTGGTCCCAACTTAGATCAGGTTAAATTGCCATGGGAGCCTCTCCACTACGCTAGACCAGCCTGAACGCCTATCACTCCTTCTGGGTGGCAGTCACGCACTGGTACATATTTTCTTACTTTCTAGAAGCCTCTAGGAAATGGAGGTGGTGGGGGTGGGTGGGCTACCACTAAATCACCTAGGCAGTGGGTAGGAGTAGGCACTCCTCAGCAGCTGCTGTGTCCTTAGCTCTTCTCTGATTCACTTGCCCACATTCAGCAACAACACGGATCTTACTGGATGGATGCTGGGCCACAGCCAAAGCACATCATGACTGTTTTGGGTAGATCACCAGCCCAGACAGTTCCCGAGTACTAAATCTGGACTAGCTCTGGAAGCAGCCCTCAGCAGATGAGACCTTGTCTTCCTCCTCTCTGTTCCCAACTGGCATGGCACAACGCCAATGACAGAATGAGTGGAATGAACCCCAAAACATAAACAGGCCTGAGCTACTGGTCTCCACCCTGGTTCTTAGAAGGGAAAGTCACTCCTGGCAGAGAGAAAGCACAGAGCCTATGTGCACTACGTACCATAGCACTCAAAACACGAGGAAGAGAAAGAGAACATGGCGTGAAAGCCTTGAAGGTTTAAGGTGTGTGAGGATGAAAGTCCCTGATGCCTCCAAGAAAAGCCGAGACATTTGACACGAAAAGGACTTTGCATAATTGCTTGCAGTCCGTCTGAAGAAGCTTAACCCTACATGCTAATTTCATTCGATAAACTCTTATACAACGCAAGACTGGCTCAATCTTTTAAAGGCACCTGGGACCCAAGCCTGCTTTTTATGTATTTTTCTGCTGCTGCCCCTTCACATATTTGCTGAAGGTAAATGACATTGAGATCTGGAAAGGCCAGTTGTTGAGGAGACCTCAGAACTCACAGGTACAAGGTAGAATCAGCATCAAAGAAGCTTTTGGTCTTATTGTTATTATTCCTAACATTTACTGTAGCAGCTGTGTGCTCTGAACAAAGCTAGGAAGGATCTGCATAAACATACATCATCAGGGACAGAGTGCAATAAAGCATCCTTTTTTAAAAACCATATGAGTAGGGGATATGGAGAGAGGATAAGTGATTTGCCTGAATTCACAGGGAGGATTTGTTGCAGAGACAGAAATGGAATCTGTCTCAGAAGTCTCAAATTAGTATATTAACCTTAAGCTTTGCTTTGCATTCATGTATGCTGAGAAATGTCATTGAGAAGAACAAAGGGAAAAATACAGACCTTGTCGTCCAGAATAGGCTCACACTGAGAGTAGTTTATCTTGGAAGCCCATGTCCCATTGCCCAGGCATTCTCTGTAGGCATTTCCTGGTACGGATCAAAATAAAAGAGAGATGAACACTCCGTGTTGGACTTTAAACAGCCCAGCAATTTCACAGATTTAAAAAAAAAAAAAAGGTTAACAGAACAGATTATTCACAAGGCAAATCAATTCATCCCACCTCTGTGAGGACTAGAACAGCCTGCTGAGGAGAAAAGAGGAGAAATAAAGGACAAGCACATCTAGAGTCACCAAGTATTCAAAGATACTTATTGATAATGTTTCCTTACAGCACGTGGGTTCAGAAGACAGCAAAGGTATGAGAAGAATGTCGCAAGAGAAAGTTTAATGTTAGTTTAGTCTTTTAAAAAAAAGTTAAATAATGTATTCAAAAATGGGCAGAAAGGTTTAGGTCTTTAGTGCTTTATCTAAGAGAACAGTATGTGTATGGGAAACCTATTGTTCCCATTTATCCCACTGTAAACTAGAAGAAACATTCCTGGAGATACTGATTCTCTAGAGTCTTCCCATGCAACATCATTATTAGTAAAACTTCTGCAAAGAACCCGAAAAAGGAGCCTGAGGCAGGGCGGCTGGGGAGGCCACACGAGGATGTCTCTGACCAGATTTCAGAACCGCGTACACCTAGGTTAGGCTGTGTTCACCAATCCTCTGTGAAAAAGAAACCACTTCTGATCTTTTCCCAAGGTGCCAGTTCTGCCAGAATGTAAGTGAAAATCAGGAATTACTTTACCGAAGCAGAGAGATTTCATGTCCAATTGCAATATCACCCTGAGGAGCCCTGGAAACTGTGTAGTAATATTGGGGGTGAGGAGGGGAGTTCAATTTTTGGCAAGGACTCTTCATCTCAAGGAACTCAGATAGAAAACTGCAGTTTTGCTGTACAAAATACCTTCCTCTACCCATCAAAAGCACATTCAATCCCAAGCAATAGTTTTTTTCCATGCTTATTTTGAACTGTGTCTTAGAAACAAGAAAATCAAAATAGAACAGGAAATTCAGAAGGATTCCCAAAGGACACATAGAGACAACTTCCTAATTAACTCCCCATGATGTTCTTGCTGCTCTTTACCCAGTTTCTTCTTGGGCCTTCGCCATGGTCATCCAGTGCTAGTTCAGCATCCAGCCACCAAGAAAATAAGATGTCAAATAAAAGCATCAGGCTGAACGTTTCTAAAAGTGCTGTTGACAATGGCCATTGAAAAAGGTAGACAGACTTTTGAAAAAGTGCTTTTTTTTCCTAGACAGGTGGAAAGTCCACATGGAAAGCAACAAGGAACGGTTCATCTAGATGTTCCAGATTACTCCATATCCATACAGATCACTGAATTTCATATTGCTATTGTCTATTTGCACTTTTTCTTCCTTCTTGAAGTGACAAGGCCAAAATTAAATAAATGACTGGTAACACTTGGCTCAACTACAGAAACTTGTGCTAAAGGTTCAGGACCTCAGTTTCCATTTCTGCCACTAGTTTACGGACAATTCACACACTTCCTTCTCTCTCTACTGGAGAATCAGGTACAGGCTGCCACTTTCTGTGCAATTTTTTTGTGCAATTTCCCCCTGAAGGCTAAACAGGTGATTAGGCTTCTTTCTTCACTGCTCTGTTTATTATTATTCAACATCCCAAGGCAAATGTGTCTCGGGGCATCTTTTACCTCTTTCCTCTGAGACCAGGTGGGATTCAGGTGGTTGGATCCCAGTTACATCCCCTTGTATTTGGCCCCTCCTTTTGGCTAGTCCTGAAGCTCTCTGTGAAGAATGGTTGTTGGGTTTGAGTCTCTGTAGCAAACATTTGACTCTGGAGACACTGTGGGGGAAGCTTTGGTGCTTAGTTGGATACTGAATCCCACTTATAGGGTAACTCTCATAAGAAATCCTTGTTTTATTCATTTTGACTCTTCCTTTCCCTCACCATATCTTTCCAACTTGGGTGTGGAGACTACAAACACAATCAATACTATGAGACGCTCAGAATGTCCAACTGGGTCTACACAAGTATCTGAGAGGAAAAGGCACAACTGAATCAAGGGGTTATTTATCCAGTTAAAAGGAAAATCACTCTTCTTTTTCTGACTTCCCTCTAGATAAGAAATTGTCAGAAAACAAAAATAGCTTGAAGCTGGGTGAAAGAGAGGGGGAGTGCCAAAACTAGGGAAACAAGGCTCCCTTCATAGATTTCTCTCAGTTGAAAAAGAAAGCAAATATAAGGACTGCTCCCCCCATCCACACTAACTTCTTCCTCTGCTCTTCTCATTGTTATTTCCATTATACAGGTACAGAAGCAAAATGTGAGTATGCCACTTCCTGAAAATGACCTGGCAGGATCGTGGTAGAGCTGTGAACCATCACAAACCATTTATTCTACCTTATCAGGCCGTGATGCCTCTGTCTCCCGCACTACATCTTTCCTGCTCATTAAAACCTTCTTTCAGAAAGATAAATGTGTGTCTCATGTTTCTTGTCCAGAAGAATTATTAGAGAACAGATCGTGATCAGCAAATCTAGATTAAGTGTAACGAATGACATCCATTTCCACTTCCATTTTGATGTGTAACCCCTCCACTTAGAGAATTAGGAGTCATAAAACGTGCCTCTGAACTCTCTTCCAGTGTAATGCAGGAATCCTGTACAACACCTACATCAAAGCAGTTATTTGAGAAA
The DNA here is from genome assembly GCA_013400135.1 of Rhinoptilus africanus. NCBI lineage: Eukaryota > Metazoa > Chordata > Aves > Charadriiformes > Glareolidae > Rhinoptilus > Rhinoptilus africanus. The sequence continues at coordinate 100,319 of VXBO01012495.1, forward strand.
CAGTGGTGTGGGTTTATGAGCTGTCACACCGGGCTCTTAAATGGCGAGTATGCGAACAAGAGCAGGACAAAAATCAAACTCTGAATTTCTGTAGTCCAAAATCTCCTCCAGTATCAGCCACTTCTCGGAAACAAAAGCAGCAAGGAGATCTGACTGCTGGGAATGCCTCATTCCAAACTCTCGTAGTCATAAGTAATTTATACCCCAAAGCAAAGATTTACTTTCTTCCAAATGCCTTATGGAATTAGTTCCAACAGCCACATGGAAACAAATTTCCGATCATCCTGAATGTATTTTCATATATCTATTTTAATAACATAATACAGACCTTTTACCCAGTGCTTCAAAGGAGAAAAATCCGATTTAGTGAGTGAGGTAATATTAGAGAGTAAGAGCCTCACTGCAGGCATCTGGAAGAAGCAGCTCTTGTTCACGCGCAGATGAATCCCATGGCATATAGTGAGTGAGTCTACAATTTCTTGGAGACTTTGGACCAACCACATCTGCACTGGACGGAGGTTCACTGCATTCACAGTCACATCTGGCGTGTGCTGAACATCCTGTGTATGATTGTATATCTCTGCACAGAAGGCCCAGGATAAAGTAATAACAACTTAAAATAATAATCTTTGGCTTTTTTCACAACAGCAAACAGTTGCTTCACAGCATCCCTACTTACTGTAAAAACAGCACGGAGAAGATGACGAAATAACTGGTACTGGACTCAATGGCAGGCTGAGTCACTGGGACATGCAGGGTGGTAGCAGGGATCAAGGCAGCAAAGAGATGCCAAAAAACCGACAGATACATTGGTTCTACGAAAGACAGCAATGAAGATATGTGTCCTCGAGCTTCAGAGTATGTGAAGGAAGAGGAGAGGGAAACAGTCAGTGATCTTACCAAGAGATTCCTATGATCTTTTTGGCATTGAACATGCTGAAGAATATCCCTTCTCACCTGGTTTTCCAATGAGAACTAGGATTAAAGTGCTTCGTGCTAGAAGCATTCTTGCTCTTTGCGTTAAAGCACTGTGTACAGAAAGAGATTGGATTAAGTTGTTTTTCTTAATGATTGTCATGAAAAATAAGGAGAAAACGGAAGAGTCATGATGGAGAACTCCACTGTAGAAACAAACAGTGAACACCCAGGAAGAAAAGAACAATTACATGATCTTTCTAGGGCAACAATAGCTAATGACAGCTATCAGCACTATTTCTTTTATTCTTAGTTTAAAAACAAATTGTGCCAATTTTCATTTCCTTAGACAAATGACATACAGTAGCCTTTCTCTTCATATAATTTCTCCTTCCTTACTGACTTTTTCCTAAAGAAGAGATACACAAAATAAAGAGATTTTTGGTGCTTATAACTTGTGGTTATTTGTGCTCTGTGTGCTTGCACTCCTGTAATACAACTGGACAAGCAGATTTAATCTTCATGCAAATGAATAATGAGCAGTAGGTGACTCACGATGACACAGGCAGCACACAGCCATTACACACATAGCTTTTGACATATCATCCAATATTCATTTCTACACTTCAGTCTATGGCCTCTTCTTGGACTTTGAAAAATGTTTCTTTCCTTTTGTTTTAGATTATTAGCAGCATTTGTGCTGATTGCTCCTGCTTAACCATCAGCCCAGGGGACAGGCAAAGAGGTAAAAGGGAACTTCTTGACTAGACAGAAATACCCAGTAGCGCTCAGACTGCCACTCAGGTTGCTAACTTCCAGAAAATGTCTTTCATCCCCTGCAGGCAAGCCAGTAACATATGCATTTTCGTATTTCCTTTAACGGCTGATTCAGTCACGCTGATCATAGTCATGTTCTATCAATAAAGCCAATGACAGCCATGGCAGCATTCCCCGAGTCAAAGGCAGCGATGAGAGCCCCTCCGCCAGCGCGCTGCCATACCTTCCACTGCTGTTCCTGCTCCAGAGAGGGGGCTGCTGTTTTGACAGCCCAACGCCAGACTTTGATTCTACACCCCAGCCAACATTTCAGCTCCATACGCAATATAGATGCACATACACAAAGGCAGTGGAAGTACCAATACCAGAAGAGCCCAGTTCTCATGGGCTCTAAGGTGATGTAAAAGGGATCTCCACATAAAAGGCACCTCCATGTAAACAGGACCTTGACAGGCTGGAGAAATGGGCTGAGAGGAACCTCTTGACGTTCAACAAAGGGAAGTGCAAAGTCCTGCACCTGGTAAAGAACAACACCATGCACCGGTATACGCTGGGGGCCACCCAGCTGGAAAGCAGCTTGGCAGAAAAGGACCTGGGGGTGCTGGTGGACACCAGGTTGAACATGAGCCAGAAACGTGGCCTTCACAAAGAAGGCAAAGTTATCCTGGGCTGCATTAGACAAAGCACGGCCAGCAGGGTGAGGGATGTGATCCTTCCCCTCCACCTAGCACTGGTGAGGCCACCTCTGGAGTACTGTGTCCAGCTCTGCGTTCCCCAGTACAAGAGACACATGGATGAACTGGAGAGAGCTCAACAGAGGGCCACAAGGATGATGAAGAAACTGAAGCACCTTACGTATGAGGAAGGGCTGAGAGAGCTGAGACAGTTTGGCCTGGAAAAGAGAAGGCTCAGAGGGGATCTTATCAATGCATATAAATACCCAAAGGAAGGGTTCAAAGAGGATGGAGCCAGGCTGTTTTCAGTGGTGACCAGAGGCCATGGCACAAACTAAACACGGGAGGTTCGACTGGGAAACAGTTTTCTACTGTGAGGATAACTAAGCACAGGAATAGGTTGTCCAGGGAGGTTGTGGAGTTGTAGAGTCTCCTTCTTTGGAGATATTTAAGAGCTGACTGGATGTGGTCCTGGGCAAATGGCTCTAGGTGGCTGGAATAGGTAACATCCAGCGGTCCCTTCCAACTGCAACCATCCTGTGATTCTGTGATTAACAGGACTCCATTATGCTACAAAAAGACTTTAAAACACAGTTTAGGTTCAATGTTTTACATCAGTTTGAGAGGTAAAACATTGACCTTAATTTCATTTCTAACAGCAGCTGATACTGCATTTCCGAACGGAATATACAAAGAGGAGTATTTGATGAGTGGCATTTTTTTAACTTTTTTTTTTTTGACCCTGTTGAAGAACATAAAGCCTTTTAAGTAGTGGTAACTCAATCTGTATAGATTGGCCTGGTGGCAGGCTTGTATTTAGTCAGTAAAAGTCCATTAAAAGCATGAAACAAACAAGAGACAGGAGCACAGGGTAAAGGTAAGTGGCCGTAATTCTCATCAGGAAGTTAACCACATCCTTCCAGTCATTAGCGGGTGAAAGACAATTCCAGACACTGCACACGTGGAAGCACTGCTGTAATGGATCTTGTCTTTCACAACTGGAACTAAGCTGGTTTTGAAAAAGATTTTATTTATTTTGCTGTGTCTCATGTAGAGGACTTTCTGACAGGGTTTATATTTCCAGTCATCATTAAAATGGAAATCTGGCTTCTCCAACTACTTATGCCTTTCATCCTGGATCCCACGAATACAGAGTGGCCCTATAATCATGAGACAAGTTAATCTGCTACTGGAGTGAAGGAAATAAATAGGTAAATGAATAAATAAATAAAGCACAGTCTGTTGAGTTCTGAGCTGTGCACAGCTAAGGGTATCTGACTGCTTTGACAGCTTGCTGATCCATGTTAGCTGTCAGCCAAGCTGAAATGAAGGGTCTACCAACCAGAAAACCAGAACCCCCACTGAACAAAATCCCTAGAAAGTACAAAGTTTTGGGAAGTGGAGTTAGCAGTGACCATGGCAATCACAGACATGTCTAACAACTGAAGAGATGGCAGGGATCATGTCATCCATGTCCCTGACAACAGGATTTGTTCAGTTCAGATTGAAAAACACAAGCCCCAAGAATTTCTAGTAATTGCTTTGCAAAACTATTTCAGACAGTCTGTTAAATCTCTCTGCTGGGAATGTTTTTGCTGATATCCTAAATAACTCCCCCGCTCCTTCCTTTTTAAGACAATCATTAAACTCTTTTTGCCTCTGTATTGCCCTCTGACCAAGTTGATAACTTGCCTGCTTTTTCGGGGTAGGTTAGGCCTGCATATTTACCACAGGCAGAGTTCAACCTTGTAATTTTGGAATATCAACTTGCAACTAGTCTTCTTCAGCACATCCGAGCAGTCCCTTACAACGCTGGCTTCAGGCCACAGCAAAGCAGGCTGTGTGGAAGCCAATGGTGCCCCCCACACAGAGGTGTTTATGCTAAGTTTGGCAATTGAAAGTAAGCACAAATAAGTAATTTTTTTTTTTTCCTTAGGTATACAACATTAAAATATGTCCTGTAAAATAGAGGCCTCTAAAATCAGAAGGGAGAGTGGAGAAAATCTGTCTTGTCTCAGTGCCAGGCCTAAAACTGAGTACCATTTTCCGAGCTGGAAAAATGATCTTTGAAAAACACGGTTTTGGGGCAAGGCGAATCACTTGCTAAGTCTGGACCCAGGTTTTCTCACCAAAAAGAAAAATTTTAGAAAAATTCACAGAACACAGGAGCAAACCAAACTAAACCAAAGCATTCCAGCATTTACCACTGTAGTCCATAAGTTACAACATGGAGGACTTTGACTCTGGTCCATCCACTGCTGGACTTCGAGATGACCTCGAACCCTTCAAGGATCCAATGGATTCCTTACTTTCAAAGTGTCCTAATCACCTGGATATTGCATGATTCTCCCAGTTTTTCCTCCAAATAATTTGTATTCATTTAATGTTCAAAACAAGGCATCTTCCTAAGTATTAAGCAAAAATTCTTCTCTTGGGTATTTATCCATCACGATCCCAAAGAAATCCAACAGGAACTGCATGTTATAAGTTCCTTGGATTGGCTGCTCAGATTTCATAGGATTCAGACCAAATGAAGCAGAAGAAACCCGTGTTGCATAAAGGATATGTCACTTCATGTGTATACTATTCTTATCCCTTTTTAAAGTCTCAGAAAAACAGCAAGTGCCTAAAAATAGGGACTGAATCATGGGGCTATAAAATATTTATTCATGTGCCATCCTTCCTCTTTGGTGGGTTTCTTCAGGTTGTTGCAGTGACAAGCTAGAGCCAGGTAGGATTCACAATGCACCAGTGCACTGATTGCTATTTCTAGATATCATTAGTGACAGTGGCATAATTGTAACAGCAGTCAGACGTCCATGAGATTGAAAAGAAAAACATCTCTCCACATACTTTATTTGTGAATGAGGGATGTTCAGACAAAGATAAGAAGAGGAAAGAACAGTTATCCAACCAATGCTTACTACTTGTACATCAGCCAACATCACCTTGAAAGCCAAGCTTTGTGCAAAGAGAGGTCTTCGTAGATGTCATGATTGGGTATTTTTTTTTTTGTCATTCATATAGGATTATAATGCACTTATAGGAGAGTCTTGGAAGGCAGATAAATAATACTTCAGGCAAGAAATGTTCCCCTAGAAAAGCATTTCTGACCTCAGCTCTATCTAGCTCACCAACCTGATGTGTCTTCAGGCTTTCAAGAACATGAGAAACTTTGCTCAGCTTTCTGTTATTTTCCTTTCCCAAGAATTCCTAAAATGCTCTATGAGAAATTCAAGCAGTCTAATTATGCTCACTTTCTGTATCCATTTCCTATCTGCCAAAAAGCTCAAGTGATTCACCCAGGTCATATAACAAGTCAAACACAAGGGCAGGAACAGAACCTTTTAGAAGTCCCGAAGTCCTCCAGACTTCTTCAGTTTAGAAAAACATTTCCGTGGACTTCTAGCCCAAGGCCTACTCCATTCGGCGTACTGATAAAGATGATAGTCTTGCCAGCACCTTTGTGCCCACTCTTACACAGATCCTCTCACTCACAAATACAGCACTTCTGAACACAACTTTCCTTAGACAAACTGAGCAGGTTTAGTGCGTGCTCATCTAAAGGAGTATAAAACATCACCCGAGGTACACAGTTCTGGTTGTCTGTACCTCCTTCTCCATCTCCTATTTTTCACCTAAGTGCTGAGGTCCAAGAATCAACCTTTATTAAACCTTCTCCAGGCATCACTTGGCTGCTTCCTAGGCAGGTTGGCTGGGAACCTACTTGGTGTGCTGCCTTGTTCACTGCAAACCCTACCGTGACCTGGATCCCGTGTGCAGCTCCCTCCGGGGACAGCCAGCTGTCCTGTTGCTTCTGTTCTTCTGCTGGGCTGTGGTTAGATCTTGGGCTATGCTTTCACCTTCTTAACAGCAGCTGATTCCAGGACCCACAGCCTGGCCTCTTTGTCCACGCTTCCACTACTGACCTAAGTAGGTCCCAGCCCAGAGCTTCTCATTCTGATGTATCTCCGCTGTGCTCAGCAGGTCACTCTTGCCTTGTCCTCGGCCGGTCTGCCCGGCAGCAAGCATTGCCATTTTAGCAACTTAAGAAAGATCCCATAGACGGAACTGTGCAACGCTGTCAGAAAAGTGGCTCTTTTTAACTTCATTTAATTAAATATCTGTCAATATAAAACTCTACACAAAAGAAAGTACACATTATTTTTGACTTTCCAACCCCGTGCAAGTCAAGCCCACACAGATCTCTTCAGGAAACAAACCCACGATTTCTTGCAACATTTTTCATTCCTCCAGGGTTAACAGAACCTGTTGAATAAAATGCAGCTCTTTGACACTGCATATTCTGTTTCTTTACGACTTCATTTTGATCTGTTTCAGGATTGAGGTGTGGACAGTGGCAGGGAATCCCTTTCCCAGAAGGATGATTGCGGAATTATCCTGGAAGCTGCTTTCTTTTTCACATCTCATTACAGCTCCTGTTGTACCCTTCTATTATTAATCATTCAACAGAACAGAATTATTATTCGTGTCTGTAATTACTATTCCTATAAACTATTAATTTACTTAGGAAATTATTTCATGGCTTGTGATTAAGAAAATTCTTGTTTTGAAATGCCAGGACCACGCTGTTACAGAAACAACTGAGGGAACACCGAGATGGCAGGGAGATGGAGACAAGTGAACAAGCTCACTAGTGTTTGATAAATGCTCGGTTAACCCAGCTTTCACAAACATGCAAGTGCACAGGGTTTTTTTCCACGTACTGATTGACATGACAGAGTTTGGGCCACGTGTCAAAAAGCACTAAGGAAGGACAAACAGGAAAATAACCCCTCCTGAGTCAAAAACTGCTGCAGTGCCTCAAATTAGATGCATACTCTGTGACAGCTTGCAAAGTTCATCATTTTGGAACAAATGGAGGTTATTTTCTTCAGCAGTGTGCTAGTGTGCTGAACTTGACACGAAGACGCAAGGCGCGTCTGCAACCTGCAAAGGCTGTTTGCACTTTACAGCTAATTCCCTGAGACAGCACATACAGAAATGTGAACGCACACAAAACCCAGTGGTCTTCAGCTCAGACTTGCATGTATCTTTAAGCAGAGAAGATAAAAGAGGGAGATGACGAAGCAGTCTGTATTGTACTAGTACATAGGTTATCACCTTTTCCCTTCACCTGGTCGTCAGCACAAGGTGGGGAAAAAAAAAGCAAAAAAATCCCAAATCTCTTCCTTCTAGCTGAGCAGAAGCCAGAATTTACTTGACTTTCAAAAAACTTGTTGCGAAATGAAACTCTGAGATTGACGTTGGGTTCAACATTTCCGCACACAACTATTCAAATTGATCTTTGACGAAAGGCCAGGTATCACACAAACGACCAGGCATTTGTCACCCATTTAACACGCACGGACATCACTTCTAGTTCAGCAGGTCACAGAAACTTGGATTGCTGGAAACTAAACAGCACCCTTGAGCAGTCTCTCTTCACGCTTGCCTTGTTTTTATACTCCTCCCTACAGATGAAACTGAGCTCAAGATTAAGGCATATAAATTCTGACGTCTTGATGTAGATGCTTACACGTAAGTGAGAGTTATAACGCAGATGCTGCTAGATAGACATCTAGTACTATTTGAGATTGCCCAGGGTGTCTATGCCATCCACTCCATCTAGGACATCCAAACAGTGCTAGATCCTTAAGTTTAAGCAGTTGAGTTGACCCCTAGTGACTGCAGCCAGCACACTCCAGATTGAGATTCAGCTGATCAGCGGCCATTTACTTTATGGAGCTGAATTGTTCTTCCATTGACTACATCTCCATTGACAATAGCAGAAACTCACTCACCTAGAGCACATATAAGCACCTTCGTACAGACAACTAAATTTTTGTGTCTGGGCTAAACAAAATATTGGCCTGTAATTTGATGTGGAAGAACCACACCTCTGTCTGTTTAAACACTTCCCTCACTTGACCCTGGATAATGTGTTTTAAGAAACATACATAGGTTATCATCCAACTAGCGTTCATAGGAATTGTGCACAAATGCTAGGAAAAATTCTATGGCCCAGAACACATGGGAACATCCACCTACATAGATACCTGAAAAACACGAGTGAGAAAGGTGTAGTCTAAGAAAAGTTTCTCGCTGCTGGTTAGTCCGACAGGCCATTAATTCTCCCGTTGTTGTGCAGCGCAGTGAGTTTCTGCGAAGCACTAGGGCTGGAGGAGGAAAGTCATCACCCAGGGCTGGGGCACAGTTTGTGTCTCAGCCTGACAGAGAAGGAGAGCACAGAGCTATGAAACTCCCTGCCTAACCCCCTTCTGGAAGGCTGTCAGGGCACCGGCTGATAATGATGTTTGATCTTTATAGTAATTGCCTCTTAGTTGAAATTCAGAATTCAATTAGTCACTTGCCATAATTACTGAAAGCACAGAGAGATGGCAATGACAATGAGAGGTGTAACTGTACTTTATTACGCATAGTAAAGCACAGTGGAATTGAGAAGTGCTATGATCCGATTAACACAATAGTGGGAGAGAGGGGAAAGGAGCCCAAGGCTGGAGTTCTCCTGAGAGCTGACTTGAGAAGACAATTTGTACAGTCTATTGAGGTAAAGAGTCCCAGTGTGCAGCCTCCCTCTCGTTTAATTTCTGCTGAGGTAAGTGAGAATGTGAGGACCAATGTTCTTCTCACGGAGCCTTCACTGCCTGGAATTTATTCAGGAATTTGGTGGCATTATGAAATCTGAGTTGCAATCACGTAAAGAAAGCACAGCAGCTGTAAAAATGGTTCATGATGAAGCAGAGTCAATGTTCACTGGGAACTCTGACCTGGTCCCAGTTAAGAGCTACGCAAAGACAATGAGAGAGGTGGTTGGGAAAAGAAGGAGGTGGTGGCTGGGGATGAGACTGGCTTCCCAAATGCGCCCATTCATGTGATATTTGCTTGTAAGATTCAAGTACCTATTTGACATGGAATTCAGATGAAACCTCCGGTCCAACAGCACAGGCTGCAAGAGGAAAGCAGCACACAGGAGAGACAAGGGCCCGCAAAAAACAAGCGCAACCCAGGAACACAAGGAAAGGTATCACACAGGACACAGAGAATGAGTCTTACTAAAAGGTCAAGAGGATCTACAAAACCTGATTGTCAAGGGTCAGCACTGGCATTTTTTGTCTATACCACAGTATTGTCCAGTAGGAACCAGAACAGTTGTTTGGATTTACAGGAATTTTTTTTTGTTTGTTGTTTTTTTTCCACGTCAAACTCTTGCCCAGATCATAGATCCAGCGTTTTAGGAGAATCATTGCCTTTTAGAAAATTACAGTCTTACAGGATGATTCAGACAGATCCTGTCACACTTGCATGTCTTAGGATGTCTGGACAAAACCACAACATATGATTTTGTCATCTTATGCTGTGTTTGGTTGCCAGAAAGCATCGTGTCTTCCTTAAGCCTAAATATCCAGCAGGGGATGCAAGGAAGGAACAGACTATCTAGAAGATAAAAAGAAAGACTGCGAGCACGAAACGGATGACCATTTGCCAAAGTCACGCCTGCCAGCTTTCATAACTAAACCTGACATAAGAGCATAAAAATTCCAGATTCTTCTTGGCAGACATGATCCCATTTTGCTGAGACACAATTCTCTTAAAAACATAACTTCAAAATGGGGATAAGTATGGGGAAGTTCTCCCAGTTTCTGTGAAGTCAACTTGACTCTTCCTAACACAAAATCCCCCATAATCATACTATTTTACAGGATGAGCAAGATATTCAGCAACACTAACGTTACCTGAAATAAAAGCCCTTGAAACCAAAAGTAGTTTAGAGAGGAGATATTGCTTTATTCAACGTCGGGTGCTAGGGGGAAAACCACCAAATCTAGCACACCTTACTGGGGATATTCACCCATTATTTATACACAAAATATTCTCATTATTCCACCTACTTAATACATAGCTCCACCTAGGCCTACATATTCATTAGGATGACCAAATAGTCTTTTTTACACATGCATATCAAATTTTGCTGCATCGGCAAAACACTTCTGCGCAAGCGTGAGTGTCTCGGTGGTCATTTGGGTCAGGAGACCCTTCCTCACATCATCCTTTTAAGGTATTGAGTCATCTCAGGACAGTAAAAGTTTGCTGCAAATTTGACAACTTCTTGAAGATAATAAGGATGTTCTATGAAGCAGCCATAACTCTGTCCTAATTGGTACAGGAATACATACTTAACGTATAACAGAACCTTGAAGTGATTAACTACTTCTGGTTGTCTCCTCGTTATTACTATCTATAACATCAGCTCAGTGAGTATCTATTTATTTTTTTTGTACACAGTAAGAAGGTCAGTAATTAGCTATTTTCTCACACAGTAAGAAGGTCAGTAAGAAACAATCATTTTAGAAACAAAGCAGAGGCCTGTCTTTGGTAACACCAAGATGTAGCAGGTTATAAATAGCTGGTTTAAGTCATCACAGATCAGGTTTGAGGTAAGAAAGTAAAGTCTCTGCAGACAGAGGGAAATACAACAGCAATTCTAAGTCTTAAAGTCCTATTACAGCTAATAATAGCGCTACACTTTCTGTTGATTGTTTCTCCCTATAAATACCCTCCTTCCCCCACTGGGGAGCAGAATAAGGTTTAAAAACAACTGCATGAAAACACTTGCCAGGCGAAAAGCAACACCCAGCTCAGATCTTCTTTCTTACACAGCCACAAAGAGGAACGGGAAACATTCATTAAAGAAATTACCTTAAAGAGTGCTGGGCCTGAGCTTCAGGTTTACCTCCCTGTCCATCGGGTTTTTTTCTTTCCATCCTTGACAGCAGTGCTGAAGGGTTTATTGAATAAACAACCTAGAACAAGCACAGCGCTGCTAAGGGAACACTGTGTCCAAAGACGTTCTATCTGGTCAGAAGGTTGGTAGGCATTAGTTGACTTTATAGATACGCTGTGTGTTATATTGATAATGTAACTACTTGTTAGAGCGAGAATTTGAAAGTCCACCAACTGCTAAAGCACCCAGGGCTCCCCTTCCTACGGTTTATATTACTGCTTCTGCTGCTGTAAACACTGCTGCTTTTGCATGCTTTCCCAAAATGTAGCATGAATCACGAATCATGTGCCAATCCTCTCCTCCAGGACAGCATGTGTCAAAATTTTGAGATCAGACACCTGAGAAAAATAACATTTCATCTAATATATGCTAGTACTGGATAGATAGCAGGAATTTTGGTTTGCAAGTGATAGCAAAAAGGAAGTGAAAAAGTACGAGATTAATTTTGAGAGGGAAGTGTGAAAGACCATATTGTTCTGTAAGGGTTGTTTTCATGCACACACCGCCTTATGAATCAGAAAAGGCAGATCAAAGATACGAATCTGGCACGCTGAGTGCAAGATGGGACTGTCTGCGGTGCTCCTTGATCTCTCTTTCAGTCCAGCTTTCCAAGACATCTCCCAGCTCGCACACAAATGATCTTTCTCCTGACAAGAAAGCCTCCTGTGCACAAGGAATTGAGGAAGACCATGAATAATCTGCAAAACGTCAGGCAGGTGGAAAAGAAGAAAAGAGGCTGTTCCCCTGACATAACCTTATTAATCCAACGCATCACTCATTTGGAAAACCTGCTGTTATGTGGGAAGGTGCTTTCTTATCACCTGATAATTATTGTCTCTCTGGGGGTTTGAAATGGCATGGGCGGGAGGAAAGGGATTTTAAAATCTCTTCTAATTTTATAGCATATAATGGGTGCTGTCAGCACATGCTGTGACAGTCTAAGAAAAGCACTTCACCAGCTTCATTTTTTGGCTAATCTCTCTGATGAATCTTAAGAGCCTGAGCTCATTTCAGCTAGGAATGGTTAGTAGACCATCTCTGAACCATCCCACATGGTTTCGGGTTCACCACAGCCTGGCAAACGTGGTGTGGCAGCTTCAACATCATCATACGCATCTTTTTAAGACCCAGGCACATGAGATCTCATTGCTGTCTGTAATACTGTTTGTAAAGCCCTACCATGAAAATATCAGGATTTCACAGCAGGCCAGAAGCCATCCTCATAACGGTATAGTGCATTCAATCCCCTGAATGGATTCCCCCTTCCTGGTGGAAGCCTGCCTCAGGGAAAGACCATGGCTACCCTACAGAGGCGATGTCCTTGTCTTTCTCTCCCAGCATCAGAGTCAAGGTAATACAGAAGCATCTGGGCTGCCTTTTAGTGCTGAAAGGCAAAAGAGACTCCATGGCAACAGAAGTTTTGGAAATGTGGCATTAAACAGGGGCATGGATTGGTGTACAGCAAGAACGGAGATTGTGCTCCCAAACCTGGGGTGAAAGAGAAGACACTCCCTAAACAGGCGCTGCTGTGGGTCCTTGTGTGTCCAGTTCTGGGCTCCCCGGGTCAAGAAGGACANTGAAATTAGCTCAATCATCCAGCAGAAGAGAACTATATAATAGATACAACTATGCAAACTTCCCAGAGTCAGTTATGTGTCACCTGCAGGTACTGAAGTGTTTAAAAAGCAAAGCTTGGGGATCCTCTGTGTCCAAACTTGGTGCTACAGAAACTGGTAGAGAACACTATTCGCTTTGATTAATTCACCTCACAGTTCCTTGACTACAAGGAAGTAGATGGAAAGACCAAGTCGTTTCATGCTGGCACAAAACCTTGCACACCTTGCAAATGCTGCACACCCAGTTCTCAACAGCTACATTCACCGCTTTGCATGGGGGACATTAATCTTATGCTGGTGATATAACTCTCTTCCCAGGACAAAAAAGGACAGAACAGCCCCCATAATATTCTAGGCACTTCCCAAAGCACTACAAAAATCACACTTCTTATTGTTTCAGCTTAGCTCAGTTTTTTCTTCAACATTCATTCATTTCCAAGCAAGTTCCTCTCACTCTGTGCCAACCTGGAATGATGTTATTTAGTTTGCTTTAGTGTCATACTCTTGATACCTTTCATTCTTCACTTTAGGGCCATCTTATGAAAAGAAAAACATGACTGGGAACTCATACATTACATTTCTTACACTGAGGCAGATTTATCCACAGTGCCATTTCTGTTTCAACCACAGAATTAACCCTCTGAGAGCAAATTGAGCATGCACTATTTAACCACTGGGTATGCAAGTGAGGACAGCTTAATTCATGTTCTACTTGGTACCAAACCATAAAATCTTTAATTCCAAGTTTGCCATGAACAACTGTGTTGTAGAAGAAAAAAAAAAAAAAAGAAAAAGAAAAAAAAGAAAAAGAAAGAAAAAAAGAGATTTGTGAATGGGCAGACAAACTGTATTAGACTTCAAAGAATCGAAAGTGCATGAAAAGGTGTCTCAAATTTATAACACTTTTCAAAGCAACACAGTTTTGACTTCGTCTGACAAATAACAGTGAGCTACTGGCTTATATATCAAATGTGGAAAAGGCGATATTAGGCCTGTTCTCTTTCAGAGATGAATTAAAAGGTAACTTCTATACATTTTTCTTTAAAGTTAGGGTGAAACTTTGATTGCCTTTACAAAACGGTGAATTATGGTTTATGGCAATACAACCTTCCCATACACGTTATGATTGAGGTACAGAAAAGCTACATAATATTGTTGAAAAGTATGTTAGCTTGACAGCTTGGACCTACTTTTAATTAAATGTGAACACAAAAGACCTGCAGTGCAACACAAAACATCTGCACAAATGAGCATCTAAATCCTGAAGCCTTTTCTGTAAGAAAAATAAGCAGCCACTTACAGTTTCCACTGGAAATGTTCATTTTGGTCCAGAGTCTCAGACTAAGTAAGTGCTGTTCTATTAAGTTCTAACACTGTTTGTTTCTATTTTTACTCTACGAATTTTCTTTTACGATACTGCAATAGGGAGACCCAGTCTATCTCCAACTGCTCTACCATCTCCCGTTCACAGAGTAATGCAAAATGGCAAAGGCCTTCTGGAAGACCTGCACTTTTCCCTTCAGGGAAGCATCTGCCACCCCTAAAGGCATGTAATTCCATATGTGGGTCACCCTTTATCTCCAGACAAGATAGGAGAGGAATAAAGAAAAGAAACAAAGTTTTTTTAAAAAGTAACAAAATGATGTACAGACATCCACAGTGCTGAGTTCTAATTAGCTGTTGTAGCATCTCAGCCAGCCTGGCAAAGCTAATTAGCTGTCACAAACTACACCTAAAGAATTCTTTGAGCTCCCTCTTTTCGCTTGCACTGCAATGATGGCTCTAAAAGCCCGTTAAAGTAGCCTTTCCATCTTCAAGCCAAGGTCAAACAAGCTTTCCTCATGTACTTCTTTCTAATCATAGAAGCAGCGCAGATGTGGAACCTTCTCAGGTTCTTACAAAAGACGGCCATGCCCAGAGCGTGGTTTTGTCTATGCATCTTTCTCTGTTGATCAGAAATGGAACTGAGAAGACAGGCTTAGATTAGTCATCATTCAGAGATGGCTAAAATTCAGTGAGATAAATCCCACCTTATGTATATGGGCCAAACAAGAATTTATTTTGGATCTTGAGGTTCAGGAAGTACAATGCTACAATTTTCTAGCACGAAGCCTAGAAGAATTCTACAGTAATAAAATCTAAGTGAAACTGTACATTCTTTAATGAAGGGCGTGACGTGGCAGGGTCACCAAAGGTGCAAATGGAACATGAAGCAAGCCACAGCTACTGAAAAGTTAATACTTCTTGAACATGGACTTTGATCCCTCTATGGTTTTCGCAGGAGCAGTGATGGATTAATACTCACAAAAGAACATTTTGAGTCTTCTGAATAAGATTCTTTCTTCTGAAGTATGATCTGGAGGTTTTCTACAGCACTGACTTCAGTTACAGTAGTAGAAACCGCAGAGACCCAGGCCCTCACTGGTGCTGTAAATGCATCCACATGAAAGAGAAAACAGCACCTTTCCTAAGTTCCTATGAGGTCAGGTTATGAAGAAACAGCGTATGAAGAAGAAACTGGAGGTAGGGTGCAAGATCCAAGCCAGTGAGAAGACTGAAAACAGCATAAGGAAAATAAGTCACAGATCACAGTTAATAACGGACATGGTTGTTCCAGGACAGAGTTGCCATTAGCCTCCATCAAACGCACACAGCATGGAACCAACCCGCATTCCCAAAGAAGCGACGATCACAGCGAGCACACCAAGGGAAGGATGGCTTTATATTAAGTGCTCCTGATATTTGTCTAAAAGACAGGCTCAACCCAGCCATAATAATAAAATAAGCAGATTATGAAGTTCACAGCTGAACCTTCATTTCACCTGCTGTAACGTACAAAGAGAGATTTGCTGCGTAGCACTTCCTGAATTAAACATTAGTGAGTAAAAGACAACTTTACTGACACACAGTTACAACATCCTGGAGTAGTTCTCATTAAAGATTTTTTAAAGGAAATTATTACAAAGAATTATTTTCTTTTCAGCTATCTGATCTTAATTATATCATGCAAAATGAGATCATTAGATGCACTACCCTTTAACTCCTCTCCTCTTAAAAGAGAATCTAAAATAGAATCTTTACGTAAACAGAAGATTCTTTTTGTAATTACACATGAAGTGTTTAGGATAAAATATCTTTTCCTTTCCCGTGCACAAGAATTTATCTTTGGATCACTCAACAGAAGGAGGATGGCAGACTTTCTAGTGAGAGCACGATGCTAACTAAAATTTGTTCCCATTGTTTTTGAAACATGAAGGAGATGCAACATACATCATGTAACAGCGTCTTTTGGTCATCATCTGTGAAATTCAGTTAATCACTATAATTAGCTGTTACATGATTGTGCATCCAGAATATGATAGGAAGAAACATTTCACTTCAGAGAATTATTTGTGATTTAGTTTAGTCTAAGAGAAGAATATAGCTCATTATCTCTGTTTAAATAATTTACAGTGCAGTACGGATATACCAGTTATTTCAAGTGCCTCTGTTACCTTAATATTGAAAATAATTTATGAAAACTATTCACGGGATGCTTCAGACTGCAGAGAATGCTACATGACTACATGTGACCAGTTTGCAAATCCTCCTTTAAATCTTCCTACCCTCTCCCTTTCTACCACTTACCTCGTATTTACGCATTTTTCCATCCTGAAATACTGTTGTTCATGAGCAGTCAAAATAACCGACCTCAGAGCTCAAACACTGAGTTACACATGCATTTGTAGAAGGACTTTGTGAGTCACAGAGTAGCACTAATACATCCTTAACTGTTGCAACTTTCTAAACACTTCTTCATTCTGTAACCCGATGACACACCTGGATCAACAGAAGTAAGCAGTTCATGCAGTCATACACTAGTGCCAGTTCTTTAGTGACATTCCAGGTGCCTTTGGGAGAGTCCTGCTTAGTTAAAGGGAAGAAAAAAAATGCTGAAGAGCAAGAGCTTCACCACCTGCCCTTTCCGATATCCTGTGAAACAGCAGTGTGAAAAGACAATTTCCCTTGTGATAACTGTGAGGAAAATGGATTCACAAATGCTATTGAAACTGTGGAAACTGAATTCCCCCAAGATTTGTTGAAGGGAGAGCAGTTAGTGAAGGAAAGCCTGGAGGTGTCATGGTATAGTTCCTCGACATTCAGCTGATGAGCTAAGGTAGGGAAGGTAGAAACATACATTCAGCTTTCACAGCCCCATGTTATTTTAAGGACCATATTAAATAGGACATGATATCAAAAATTCCAGGAAAGTGTAACGATATTTGTAAGGAATGAAGACGATTACTACAGAACAGTGAGTTTGTTTCAATGAAAGAAGATTAATTTTGAAATCCTTTGAAAACAGACAACCAACCTAGAACTTCAGGTAAAAATAACAAGTGAATTTAGTCTGGTGTCTATTTTGGGAAAGGATGTGTGCCGCAGGCAGAGAGAATTTCTCCATATGACTTCACTAAGCTGTTAAGAGCTAAAAATGTTTCTCAGTCTGCACGCTGAATCCACATTGCTTTCTGCGATCAAAACCCAGTTAGTGCATTTAGCTATAGACCATGTGTTGAATTTATAACATTTACACTCTTCTTTAAACACAGCCAGAGATCACCAGAACGGCTATATGAGAATCACGACTGTAGGGAGTATTTACAGAGAAGTCAGGGGAACACAACCCAGCCGAACTGGGCGGCGAGACTGCAGTAGCACACCCAGGCACTGACATCTCCGCCTTTGGCTAGAGGATCAGTAAACAGCAGTTGTGCTGTTACAGGTTTGATGTTAATTAGTACTAAGTCAAGCTACACCAGGTGCCTCTGTAACAGTCAACAGCTTAAATCACACCTCTGACTGCAGAGCAGACCTGTCCCTTGGCACAGTTCTTTGGGGAAATCACTCATCTCCTTGCATATCCAAGGTAGGATATGCCACTAAAAATTAAGTCATCTTGCATAGACTGCGTAGATACTTCCACCTGCAAATTCCATTTAAATGCTCCGGTTTATATTTCTGGAAGCACTTCCCTAGGACAACAGCCTCTGCTCTGTAGCATTACCCCATAACCGTATTTCCAAGCCTTAAGAATTTTGAAAAAAAAAAATAATTCAGAATTGATTCGGAGAATTTATTTCATATCCTGCCGTGGTTGGCTGGCTGCCGAGTGCCCACCAGACCGCTCGTTCTCTGCTTCTCCTCACCAGGAGAGGGTGATAAAAAAAAGATTAAAAATCCATGGGTTGAAATAGAGACAGTTTAATTAAAAAGAGCTGAAACTAGCTCCGCCCAACACGGGGGCAGCCCCTGACCTCTTCTCACAGAAGCCACTCCTGCAGCCCCTTTGCTATCAAAACCTTGCCATGGAAACCCAATACATCTCCCCTCTTTCCTCTCTCACTCTTAGTAGAGACTCCTAGTAGTTGCCTGGAGCAGCACATATTTTCCAGAGTTTGTTTAGGGCCTAACAAAAAAAAAGATCTGGTCCCAATGCACCACGACAACACAGGTAAAATGAATGTAACTTTTACTATCAGTAATCATCAATAACCTTGGCCCACACAGGAAAACGCAAACAGGAAAATACTGCAACAAAGAAACAACATCACAACAACAAACAGCAACATCATAAACGAACCAAAAAATCTTTTGCTCAAACTTGCAAAAAACCAACATCAATTCTTCTAAAGCTGCAAAGAATCATCTACGTTTGCATGAATTCATGGGACTCATCTAAGCATTCAGGACATTGCTTAATACTGGAGCTGAAACCTACTTATTAAAAAAACATTTTTGTGGCTATATTAGCACTTACTTCCAAAGGAACACAGAAGTGTCTCAAAATCTTCTTCCCTATCAACGATCTGACTCTTACCTAACTCTTCCCTGCAAAGTTTCTCTTGCAAAGCTTCCTGCCAGACCCTTGTAGTCAAAGGCGGGTTTATGTGAAATGTTACTACATAGCATTACTCCTTCATTACAAAATTATATGTATTATGTACAGCACAATTGCATAATCTGTGTAATTAGCTCATCTCAGCCATTGCTGGCAGTGGAAACAGCTGTCAAGGTTGAACAGAGGGGAAAGTTAATGACACCCATTCCCGGATAAGGATTGTAACCGTAAAACTGACTGGCTCCAGCTGCCTGTCTTGTCCCGGAGCACAGAAAGCTGAGATGACCATTAACTAGAGGCACTCAAAAGACACCGATTTCTAGCAAATGCCTGTTGGAAACTGCAGCAACCCAGAAGCTGACTCGCAAACGGATTAACGTCTGTGAGCACGGGGTGAACAGTTAGCCTAATACAGAAGCTGAGGATAGTCTCTACCTCTGCCCCACTGATGCATCAAAGCCCTACAACGCACAGTAAAACCCCTCATCCTCCCCCATTCCTAGTTTTCTTTAATTTTCTCTTCTTGTACCCCTTGTCTTGACAATAGCTTTGTATCTCCTTCTACTACTTACTTAAGTATAGGTCCTGATTCTGCGCCTTCTTTAACCCAGAGTTAAGCTACTGTTTTGAACACTACTTCATTTCTTGTGCCTCTGAGCTGCCCAGACCCTAGTGACACTGCATCACACACCTCCACTGCTCACGGCTGGGCTGCATCCATGAGGCGGATATTCAACAGAATTATTCCTGTCTGCCTTCAGAGAATCAATATACCATTACTTTGGTTTTAGCACGAAAAGGCAATGTGGAGCCTGATCAAAGGCTGTTTTCTTCTAACATATTGTCTTTCTCACGTCCTTGCCTGAGAGTTTGAATTCCTCTTCTTCATTTGTGCTACAATGTTGTATTTGAAGTGTATTTGCAGAAAAAAAAATTATTTGAAAAACTAAACCCCGCTTATGGAAAATGAAGACAGTCTCCACTGATAAAGCAGGACAGTTCAATAATTTATCTTCAGTGGATCAAGGAATAAGGCAAAATCCACTGGATGGGATATCTGACAACAGAATATGTATTATACTAGCAATGTAGCCTAGGAAACAACTCTGCATTGCAGAGAAGAGCATCAAATAGCTGAATAAGTGTGATTTTGATAACTAAGCATTTCCTTTGGCACACAGAAAAACTGCAGGTGCTACAGACCAGCAGATCTGCACCAAGACAATAAGGCATGAAAATAAAGAGATATAGATGAGCTGTGAAAATATATGGTTAAACACAAACATACTGGTAACTGACACAGATTAAATATCCAAGCTCATGGATATTTTTGACACTCTAAAGATGTTAATTACTTCAGTTTTCCCAGACCACACAAAGGGATGCTTTCCATTCAGTTCATGTTTTCAATTTGAGAATAGAAGATTATTATTGCAAGAAAAAGAGTCCTGCAGACCACGATATAAGATACTGAAATCCGACCGCCTGCTTAACACTTTGTACTTCTGAAAGCCTTTGTAAGAAAATTCTTATAAAGGACTGCAAAACACAGATTCTGTCCTCAAAGCTGTCCTGCTCAGGCCCAAAGAAATGAATGATACTGAGAAATAGAGGTGACATATTAGCAGGGAACTTCTGGCACTCTAAACCAAAAAAAGCAGGAGAGAAGTCTCTATGGAGTTGGAAGGCTTTGGAGTTCCTGATTTATTGTAGTTACTTTACAAAGGGCATGACTGAAGGACAGGAGACTGAAGCAGCTTGTCCGAGGTCAGTTGCAGGGTATGAAATAGGTCTCATTTACTGCCTGTTCTGACAGTTAAAAGCTGCATTCAGCACGAAAATACCCTATTCCTATCCCTTTCAAACTGGCACAACTACAAACGCTGCCTCTTGACTGCAGCAAGGTACCAGAACAACCCCACGTGTCCCAGATGGATCAGGGCATGCCCTGGTCAGGCAAGACTTTGCCTTAACGCTGAAAGCTGCCCTGTAAAGGCAACGCAGTCAGAAACAAAGTGGTTCTTAAATGAGGTTGTGGTCCCATCACCCACCTGCACACCAGCTCCGGGGACAAGAAAGCCAGAGACGAGACAGAAAAAAAAAAGATCATGAATGAAACTGGTTTATGAACATCTCTTCCCACAGGGGCATGGAAAGAGAGAAAGTACTTAGGCCAAACATGCTGGAAATCAAGCTGCAGAGGGCCTTTTCATTTACAAGACAGAAACGTTGGCTTTGACATTTTCTTCTGTTGAGTTTTAATTTGCTCAGAGACTCTGGTGGCACTGCTGTCAGTAATTGCGCCTGTTACTCTATCCCGCCTGCCTTGGATGCTGTACAAGATGTATCACACTTATTCTTTATATCTGGCATTTAACCAACAATTCCCTTCTCCCACCTGCTGTTCTTTGGGATAGTTTTGCTTGTTGTCTTACAGCTGGCAGCCGGCTTGTATGGCAATCCAGTTCTCCCCCAGAAACACCCTCTGTGTGTCACCTAATGCTTGCCCCCTCCCTCCATCAGTGTTCATGGCAGCACTAATATTTGAGCCATTCCTCACCTCTCTGCTGTTACGCCACCTTTTCATCTCCTCACCCGTGTTCTGTTACACCATCTTTCTGTCTGACCTCACAACGCTGTCCTTAATTGTCTAGGAGCTGGTTTTTGCTTCTCACCTCTGCACATCCTGCCATGCGACACTGTCACCTCTTACTCCCCCACAACGGCATTTCTACACTCTAAATCACGTAACCCATTCACTAAAGCCTTCTGCAGGAGCTCCACCCTCACCCCTTCCCATAGCGACTCTTAACTCATGTTCTTCTCCAGGCACAAGGTCTCTGTCTCTCTGCTCACTTTCACCTTGACCAGGTGAAAACCTCCCTTTAACCTCCCTTTCCATTCCCAGTCTGCTTGGTTGATACTCTGCTCTGCCTCTATCCTTTTTTCCCCCCTCATACTCCAGCTCTTCCTGCAACCTTCTGCAATTCCTTCCCTTTTGTAGCAGAGAAATAAATTAACAGTGGAAGCGAGTCAGTCCTAGGGAGATGAAAAATCTTTTCATTCTGAGGACTGTTGTACGTATTTCCTAGATAGCCTCAGAAAGTGCCGCCTCCCAGGTGTGGCAGAGCTCCTGCATCAGACATTTAACTCACTGCTTGGATGCAAGCTCTAGGTTTGTCAGAAGGACGTCTGAACCAAGTCACTGGTGCTCTCTTCTGAGAGTTGAACAGGTTTACTCCTCTTAGCCCATGGTAGAGGAGAACATGGACACCAAAGTCAGAGCTCAAGTTTCCAGCAAGCAGCATGCAACACCTAGACATTTGAAACTTCCAGCACTTGAAACTGCTTACCTTCATTTCAAGAAAGCTATTTTTATCTGGTCCTTCTACCTCGAGTATCTGCTTTTCTGAATGAGCCATCAATGAGTCATCAACATTTCAGGATTAAATCGAAGCAATTAGCCCTGCCTTTTCCAGCTGATTTTCATTAAGGTAACATGGCAACTAGACAAAAGGTCACTGCCCTGTGAGACTCACTTGATTGCTCTAAAAGCAAGCAAAGGATGAACTAAAACAAGTAAAATGGTGCAGAAAAATGACACATTATACGTCAACAGCTACATGGAATCCAAACAAGAGACTGAGAGTACCTTTGCTCTGTTATACATCCTGTAATACAAATCCTTCATATTCTGCTTACGGCTCAAGCTTCCTAGAAACTAGAAAACACCACCACTAAGTGCCCTGCCACAGGTGTCCATGAAGAACAAACCACTGATGATAGAGACCACTGAAGGATCCATTGGAAATCTGTAGGGATATCACAAAACCACAGAAATTCTGGATAGAAGGAGCAGTACAGTTCATCTAGCCCAACTTGCAATATGGCATGTTGCCACACCATGTTTATTTTCACCAAGCAAAGCCAGGACTTCCTAAGCTCAGTGCCCAAAATCACTAGAAGCACTCAGCTTCCAGGAATAACTGCTAAAATCAGAGTAGATCTTTCAAAGCTACTCATGAAACTAAGGACTTGGACACTTAACTGACTTACCACAGTGAAATCAATTTTATTTCCCTGAGATTTCAGAAGGTGAATTTTAGCTCAGGTTTACCAGAAGCTGAGTGCACACACACAGGCGATTTCCATATGGTCGCAGAGCACCAGTGACTGATTCATGTGTCTACCCCGCTCACGGTGCTTTCTGTGCCACCAGGTTCCTGCAGGGGAACCGAGTCTGGGGTTTTGATAGAGAACCTAGAAGAGGTAACGCATATAAGGCAGACAAGAGGCGTGCAGCTACCTAACCAGGTGAAGAAGTGATGAAAAAATAACAACACAAATTCCCTCCAGGCCCTGTCCCCATAACTGGAACGAGCGTGGTCCAGGTGTTCCACCTCCGCTTGTCCCTGCGCGGGTGCAATCACAGCAACTCAGTCACGGTTCTGCAGCTGAGATCTAACAGAGGATCAGTAAAACAGGAATCTCTACACCCGTTCACTGCAAAATCAAACTACCATTTATCATATTTCTAGTTACAGGAGAGCATTTTACATATGCCCATGACATTATAAACTGAAACACACTATGACGCCTGCGCTCTTCTGACACGCTCACCTCTCTTATTCAGCTCACAGACCCTTTTATTCCCATCAGCATTCACTAAAGGAATAAAATAAAGTGCTTGTGTGAGAATAAAACCACTGTTATTATTGTTGCTGTAATTTATTTTACAGGAGAAACGTGCAGTGAATATAGGAGAGATGAAGGGTTTAAGAACAGATTGGAATGAAAAAGACAAGGCCAGGCTGAGAATGGGTTTGTAGGTGGATGGAGACGACTTACCTACAAGATAAGACCTTGGTGGTGATCTTTAAGCTCTCCCCCAAGAAAGAATAAGAAGAGCAGCAAAACTCAGCATTCATGCCGCTACAGCCTCCCTCCCTTGGGCTGGGCAATACAACACACCACCATAGCTGCATTTGGATCCATCCCTGACATTTTTGAGACTTAGCCTTCAAAATAGAAGGCAGATCCAAATAGTACTTTGTTCCCGCACTTCTCAAACAAAACAAGGCAAAAGCCGCCTTATTTTAGTGCTGCTAAGGCGGCTTCCTTAGTCACAGTCAGCTTTGCTGCAACGCTGCCAGCTGACAGGTGGAAAGAGGCCTAACGAGAGGGAGGCAATTGTCAAATATTGGCACAGCAACGGGGCAAGCGCTTTCATAGAATCATAGAATCACAGGGTTGGAAGGGCCCTCTGGAGATCCTCCAGTCCAACCCCCTGCCAGAGCAGGGTCACCCAGAGCAGGTTGCACAGGAACACGTCCAGGCGGGTTTGGAATGTCTCCAGAGACGGAGACTCCACCACCTCCCTGGGCAGCCTGTGCCAGGGCTCTGCCACCCTCCAGGGAAAGAAGTTCCTCCTCATGTTTAGGTGGAACTTCCTGTGCTCAAGTTTGTGCCCGTTCCCTCTTGTCCTGTCCCTGGGCACCACTGAAAAGAGCCTGGCCCCATCCTCCTGACACCCATCCTTCAAGTATTTATAATTTTGATTAGGTCCCCCCTCAGACGCCTCTTTTCCAGGTTAAAGAGACCTAATTCCCTTCGTCTATCTTCATAAGAGAGGTGTTCCCGTCCCCTCATCATCTTGGTAGCCCTTTGCTGCACCCTCTCCAGCAGTTCCCTGTCCTTTTTGAGCTGGGGAGCCCAGAACTGGACACAGTACTTTATACATGAGGTTTATGGGAAACTCTGAAGATCAGATTCAATGGCCAAAATGAATCTGATGCAGATCTGTGCGAACCTGGTTTTCTTCAGTAGAAAGTGCTGACATGGAAGAATGAAGGGATTTTACTCTACAGAGGTCTTGTGATGTGGGGGCAGTGTTACCTGGCTCCCACGCAGTCCCACACCACTCACAGGGCAGGTTCACCTCTGCGCAAATCCCTGCAACCTCCCATCATCCACACCCGGAGGCAGGGAGTGCTCAGAACAGACCCAGTTTTGGGCCCCTCATCACAAAAAAGGCACTGAGGTGCTGGAGAGAGTCCAGAGAAGGGCAATGAAGCTGGTGAGGGGTCTGGAGAACAAGTCTTATGAGGAGCGGCTGAGGGAGCTGGGGTTGTTCAGCCTGGAGAAGAGGAGGCTGAGGGGAGACCTTATGGCTCTCTACAGCTACCCGAAAGGAGGGTGTAGCAAGGTGGAGGTCAGTCTCTTCTCCCAAGGCGATAGGACAAGAGGAAACAGCCCCAGGTTGAGCCAGGGGAGGTTTAGACTGCACATTGGGAAAAATTTTTACACTGAAAGGGTTATTGAGCATTGGAACAGGCTGCCCAGGGAAGCGGTTGAAGCACCATTCCTGGAGGTTTTTAAAAGACAGGTAGATACAGTGCTTAGAGATATGGTTTAGTGATGGTTTTTGTCAGAGTTAGGCTGATGGTTGGACTGGATGATCTGAAAACCCAGGCAATTCTATGATTCTATAAGCCCTTGAAGAAAAGGGCTTCCCAGGGCAGGGGGCTCTCCAACTCCCTCCAGAGCACCTGGGAGAGAAGAAAGTCCTTCCAGCCAGGAACCTGTTAGTCACTTCCTCTATGGAAGCCTAACACTAGGAGGACTCTCTGAAATGCCGCTGCTTTTCATCAACCCCATCATCCACTGCCTTTTATTCTGTTGTCTTGGAAAGGAATAGGGTGTCCCTAGTTTATGATACCTAGAAATCCATTTCCAGCAACTAAACACCTGCTGTCCCCCCTGTTTCCAAGTGCAGCTAAGAGCATTTGGTTGGTCAAGTGTTGATCAGCACAGAAACTAGGATCCTCAAAAACACCCTCTGCTTCCAAACTCTGCCTTAGCTGCTCTAGTTGAAAAGCAGCAACCAGTGCAGCAAGCCTGGAGATTCTGCAAGAAGTAATGAGCAGTCATTACTGCTCATTATGTGCTTTGAAATACACAAACGTTTCAGGTATTACTGGCATAATTCAGCAATAATTAAGTTAAATTAAAATTCTTAGCAGTGAGAAAAAGAATCACTGGGAGTTCACATCTAAGTTTACTTAAAACGGTGATGATGCACCAGCAAAGTAATTTCCCATTTTCTTTGTCTCATTTCCATAAAACATTTTCTGTTTTCCAAATCTCTGCTTGCTCCCTGGCTGATTCAGGAGGATAAGGAACTTCTTGTTGTTAATTCTGGTGTTAATTCTTGTGTCACTATATGGTCAGTGCTTTCCAGCCACCAGGGGTTTTAGACAATGCAACTGCATTGGGAATGGTTCTTTCTTCTTCCATTTTCCCAGGAAAACTCTTCATGAGATCTGGAGAGGTTTTTTCTGTTTGCTTTTTTTTAAAACAAAACAAAACATTGCGTTTACGTTCTTATCATTTGCTTCCATGGATTGCTTCTCACTGCACAAGTCTCACATGGAGCAGCATCTGGTCCTCTGTTATTCCCAGCAAAGCGGAGAAAGAATTCAGCAAAAAGCAATCTGAGTTTTATTGATTTTAGTAATTTGTCCCAAGAGCTACCAATTACAAACTCCACAAGTAACATCTGAGGGGAATGACACTGCACTGAAAAAGGAAAATATCTACTAAAAATCCAGTCTCCTCCAATTTCCATGGGAAATCATACTCCCCATTGCCTTCTCAAGCTACTAAAAATGGCTATCCTAAACTGGATGTCAAGTCGTAAGCAATGTTGGGGTCCAAAACTGAGCAAGAGTTTTCCTTTCACAGGACAACAGACCGTGAGTAAAGTCTTACATGAGCTTTGGAGTCTGAGAACTTTCCTGGGACCATGACACAGCTTAAAGCACTGTTCTTTCAAGCCACAGAAGTCGCAAAGATTCAGCATTACATGAATAACAAAGATACTTCCATGCCACTGAAGAACACAGAGGAAAATACAAAGAACCTAAATCCAGTCAATGGACTTACTGATCTGCAGAACACTCTCCCCATGAGCAGCAGGCAAATTAAGCAGTCACAGCTGAGTCACTTTTAATATAGATAGATAAATAGATGGGAATCTCCATCTCTGGAGACATCGCAAACCCACCTGGACACGTTCCTGTGCCCCCTGCTCTGGGTGGCCCTGCTCTGGCAGGGGGTTGGACTAGATGATCTCCAGAGGGCCCTTCCAATCCCTACCATTCTGTGACTCTGTGATTCTATACCTACACTATACTTCTGTTAAGTGGGAGCACTTAGAGCATCTGTCAAATACCTGCGGGTCCACAGGGGGATTCTAAGAGTCCCTGCCAGGGGACAGCACTCAGGCAGGAGAGACCAGGTTGATGCAATAGGAAGTACCATAGCAATGAACATGGTGTGCCCAGCAAGGAAGAATCCATGTCATCCAAACGCGGGTTCTCATTGCCTGCATAAGCTTCTTTGGTAGAGTTGCTTCACCCTTGAATGGCTACATCATGCTCTGCAGAGCTCCACACCTAACATAACACACACCTGCTTGGGAACAAAGCTCCACATGTCCCTTCCCTTAGCCTTTCAGGGCAGCCCTGGTGAAACCACCACCAACCACCCACCTTCAGCCTGTGACCTGCTCTCAAGCAAGCGCTCCACGAAGGCAGGGACAGCAGGGTTCCTTCCAGAACATCCTCCTCCTCCTCCGTGTCCTTGTCCCCAGTTCACTTCTGTGAGTCTCTCTTAACAGCCAGCAGGATGGGGAAGCTGCAGAGGCAGCACTGTCGGTAATTAGAGCAGGACAAAGTCCAGGACCACTATTCACCCCAGTTTTCCGTCACCCCATCCATCATTTCCACCCCCAAGTGTCTCAGTGCAGATGCCAGTGGACACTTACTTTACCTGCACTTTAAGTGACACCCTGTGGCTGAGAGGGGGAACTACGGGTGACCATTCCCTCAGTGACACTCTCCCTGAGGTTCTGTGACAACAAACACAGAGGCTGAAACCCAGTGAGTCGCAGACAGTCTCAAGTGTTCAGCGACTGGAGAGAACAGGCTGATTTCACCTTCCCCAGCAGGGTGTCAGACCTCATCCTCCCATAGCTTGTCTGGATGGAAAATGGGTCATAAAGCAGAATAAAACGAGAAATCCCGCATCCACAAGGGAGTCCCCATGCTAGGTGCAGCTGAGTGGGATTTCTCCTCTCATTTTGACATTGTGAGATGAGGATTTCCTGCTTTGTGTCTCGTCGTAATGTATTCAATTATTTCCCTTCCCCATATGTTCCTGAGCCCTTCCCTCTTCCTCTCCTCCCATGGCCCCAGAAGCACACGATTTTGCAAGTATCGTCTAATTCCTAACTTGTGGGAAGAAACTGAACCTCAGCCCATCTGTTTGCCAGCTGGTAGTTGCTGTCAGCTTAGACAACAGCTCACTATCTCATGCAAGTGATGGATAGCTGGATGGGGCGGCTTCTTCACAGAGAGGGTCAGGGAAGCCTCCAGAACTAACGTGGGCAGCCCTGTGTTTGCTGACCCTCCTGGAGGCTCAGAGTCCTCTCAGAGACCCATCATCGCTTTCTCGTTGCAACAAGTCACTTTCCCCAGTCATAGAATCACAGAATCATAGAATCACTGAGGTTGGAAGGGACCTTTAAGATCATCAAGTCCAACCATTAACCTGCCCTGACAAAAACCACTTCTAAACCATGTCCCTCAGTACCTCATCTCCCCTTTTCTTAAACACCTCCAGGGATGGGGAATCCCCCCCCTCCCTGGGCAGCCTCTTCCAATGTTTAATAACCCTTTCAGTGAAAAAATGTTTCCTGATATCCAATCTAAACCTGCCCTGACATAACTTGAACCTGTTTCCTCTTGTCCTATCCCTTGTCCCCAGGGAGAAGAGCTCAGCCCCCATCTCTCTCCACCCTCCTTTCAGGTAGTTGTAGAGGGTGATGAGGTCTCCCCTCAGCCTCCTCTTCTCCAGGCTAAACAACCCCATCCTGGGTGATGAGGTCTGCCACAAGTTCAGGGTCTGCTCCCTGAGGGGCAACCAAAGGGACCAGGCCTCCTGCTCCCGCTGTCAGCTTGGACTGACTCTGGCAGAGGATCAGACGGGCTCGATGCAGAACGGCGGCAGCAGCTCCTGGCTCTGTGAAATGCGTGAAGTCTACCTCAAAAGCCAAGCCTAAATTTAAGAGAATCCCAATATCAGACACAATAGGATCATAGCAAAGCCACCTCATAACTAACTAGTGAAGAATAAAAATACTAATCATTGTTTAATTAGCTAGAGAAAAGGTCCCTGAACATGACCGAAGCAACAGTAACAATCTTCTTATTTTACTAAATGCAATTATTCTGTGCTCAGTGAAGAAATCACATTTCACAGGGTGATAGTAGTGGGAGAAAGATGGGTTATTTTCATTACTTCTTTTAAGTATTGTTTTCAGCACTCTTCCAAACTGCAAAATCAGACTGATCTCTTACCACAAATTATGCTTTACAATGGAAAGGAAAAAAAAAAAACACAAAAAACTTGAGGAAAAAAAAAAGTAAAGCCTCGCCCATCTGTGCATGCACTGAAATCAAGAGCCTCCCACTGATGTAGCTGTGGAAGAATTCAACCTAAGCTAGCAAGAGACGTGAACAACGATGGTTGAAATCCTGATCTGGATACAAAGCTATTGGAGTGAACCTGACCTAATCAACTGCAGATTTGCTCTCCTCAGAGAGAAGCTTTACAAGCTTAAAAATTACGTTTTATTGCCTCCCCCAGAATTCCAGTTCCAGCCTTCTTTTCCCTCTGTCACATTTGCTTGGTTTCTCATCTGTCTCCTTCCTTTAACTTCCATGTACTCTTGACACCCTAGCCAAAAATACTGTGTTCGTGACCCCAGGATGGCTAGAACATGGCTTCTGCAAGACTGCAGACCCTTTTTTGGTTTTTTTTTTTTCTTTTAATAGCCTTTTCTAGCAAGTCCATAATTAAAATTGGCACAAAACATCTCTTCTTACCCCAAATCTTCTGTCATTAGGCATTGCACTGGAATAAAAGCCTTCTGGACATCTAACCAGGTTACAGAAGAGGCATGAGGGGGGAGTAGTTTTAAGGCTTCGTAGTGCTGTTCTGAGCCTGAAAACACGCATGCATTGCCCAGCAAAAAGAGAAGGCTGTGCATTTGATCTTTGAAACTCTTCTTTCAAAAATGCGTTTTAAATATGTAAAGAGCCCTTCCATCCAAATGGCGGTGCACCAGAACTGCTTCGCATCTGTCGCCTCTCAGGCTGGGATGCTTCCTCTCACCCTGTCCTTTTCCCCAGTCCACCCCTCAGCTGTATCTCCTCACTGCATCCAACTGTGCCTCTAGAAACCACCACTCGCGCTTACAAGGCTGTGTTGATGGAGTTGTTGTTTCTCTCCCTCTAATAAAGATGAAAGGACACCAGAGCATAAAGGGTCTCTGGCTGTTACAAAGGGACTTAGCTTTCAAAAATGCACCCTTTGGAAATCAAACCACGATAACCTTTGAGGAAAAAGTCATGCTAACGTGATCAACAGAAGCGCTCAGATAAAACATAAGTGAAAATGTCAATTAAGCCTCTAGGCTAGCCACTCATAAAAGTCCACATTCCTGTAACTATCGGGACAGGTTTTACCCATGTAGTATGAACAACACTCTATGACCAATAATTTCCAAGCAAGGCTCATGTTTTCTTTGCAAGCTGAAGCCAAGACTCCAGAACTTTGAACAATCAGAAAGAAAAGTGGCAGCAGTTAGATCTCGATACAACAATGTCCCTTTGACCTATGAAAATTAGCTCTTTTGCTCTTTAAAAAATTAAATCATCTCTTTAACCCCTTTCAAAAGAGAGAGGATGCAAAGCCAAAGAGCTATTAATTCACTTGAAGAGACAACAGAAGAGCTGCAGGAATTTTTCTTTCAATGTGGAGTAAGCCATGTCAATAGGGACAACTGTGATACCTGTGCCAATGGCTCTTTCTCCCATGGCCGTCCGTGTGAACAACAGTCCAGTTGCTATGTCACCAACCCCATCCAAATAATTTTCAGCGAGGCAGCTGGTTACAGGGCCACCAAGGAATCACAGAACCCTAGAATATCTCAAGTTGGAAGGGATCTATAAGGATCATTGAGTCCAAGTCCCTGCTCATCGCAGGACTACCTAAAACTAAACCATATGACTAAGAGTATTGTCCAGATGCTCCTTGAACTCTGACAGGCTTGGTGCTGTGACCACTTTCCTGGGGACCCAGTTCCAGTGACCCACCACCCTCTCAGGGAAGAACCTTTTCCTAATGTTCAATCTGAACTTCCCCTGATGCAGCTTCATTCCATTTCTTTGTGTCCTGTCGCTGGTCACCAGAAAGAGGAGATCAGCACCTTACCCTCCGCTGCCCCCCTTGAGGATGTTGTGGACTGCCACGAGGTCACCTCCTAGCCTTGTCTTCTCCAAGCTGAACAAGCCAAGGAACCTCAGCTGCTTTGCTTAAGTCTTGTCCTCGAAGCCTTTCACCTTGTCAGCTGCCCTCCTCTGGACACACTCTAAGAGTCCGATGTCCTTCTTATATTGAGGTGCCCAAAACTGCACACAGGACTCAAGCTGGGCCACAACAGTGCACTGTAGGGTTGAACAATCATCTTCCTCGATAAAGCTAGTTATGCCGTGCTTGATGCACCCCAGGATACAGTGTGTGTACACTGCAGTACACACACCCGCAGAACAAGGAGGGACCAAAACCCCATCAGTGGACACTTAGCAGTACTTATGTGCCTTATGATTTCAGCAGCACAGTCCCTGAAGAAGATGAGGATGCTTTTTGCAATACCCAGAATACTCATCTGAAGTGGCTATTTCAACAAAACAGCTTTCCTATACTGACAGAGAGAGGGGGCATTTGCAGAGAGAGAGTTAGAGCTACAGAGACCTTTTGCTCCTGTTGATCACAAAAGCAGTCCGGATTCCTGATGTCAGTCCCCAGCTCTGGATTCAGTTCAGCTCAATAGGCACCCAGGGACAAATTCAGCTGCCTAAACACAGGCATCGTGCCATTTGTCTTAAGAGTATCTACAGCACCTATGTGGCCTGGAAGATAAACCACAAACCTACACAAGGCCCGGACCCTCTGAAACAGGAACTAGATACCAGGCAAGATAGCCCTGGCCATATCAAATGGCACTAACACTTCTGCACGGGCTCCTGAGCTGATCTGTACATTTAGGTTGAGCTGAGTAACTCTCTAGGCTTCATCCTCTCTATCAGTTAAGAGTTCCACTAACTTGTATTACAGCTTAGATACTTAAATTAGCTGTTGATATCTACATGGAAACACCCAGATTTGTGTGTCTTAATCTGCAAACCGGAGGTCTTCCAATGCCTCCACCCCCTGCCTGCAGCCAGCACAAACCAAGCTGGCCATCCCCAGATGGCCAGGTCTCACCACGGAATCCCCTTCCACTGCACTGGCTGGTGTCGACAAACTCCCATCGGACAGTGAAGGCTGCAAGAGTCAACACTTACTGTCCAGCAGACGAGCATCTAATCCTGGATTTCTCCATTGCACAGGGCAATTTGGAGGGAAAGGGAAGAGCTAACGCAGACATACTTTAGCCTGTAATATGCTGTAAGTACTTGCATGTACGACCGCGGTTTCGCAAGCAGCAAAAAGCATCTCATTACTGCCCATTCGCTGAATTAATCAAGCTCCAGAATATCCTAATAAGTGAATTAATCTGTTTCCTAAAACAAGAATAAAAGCTTCACTCTGTCAAAGCATAAACACATCTAGAGGGCAGCAATGATATTGTCATCTTTAGCTAAATATAGATCCTGAGCAGAGACAAGTGCACAGCCACACACTGCAACAACACATACATCC
>VXBO01012495.1:132828-148806 GCA_013400135.1 Rhinoptilus africanus
ATGCAACAACCCCTCCCCCCCCCCCCCCTCGCCTTTTTTTTTTCCTTTGAGAATAATACATACGTTTTACTGCAAAATTGCAAACTTTTAAGTGGATGGCAACATTTTCAGACCATTGGTCAAACCCCATTTTGCCTATATTCACAAATCACACCAGAAGGTAACCAGATCTTTGTTTGTCAGCACGACTTCATTCCCCAAATAAAAAGAGAGGAAAAAAACACCAAAATAACAAAGTGTTGGAGATGAAAAATACTCACAGGCTGACAGACTTTGTTTTACGAATCCAGCTGAAACTTATCTGAGTCACTCAGCAGATCCCGAGAGACACAGAAACACAGACACATGCATAAAATCACCAGGAGACTTTTTTGCAGTTAGAATGGAAATACTTTATGCAAACAGTTCATTCTATAGTGGCAAACAGGGGGGGATTTTTATGCACCAGTTTTTGCTCTTCATTTTTTTGACTCAAATACTCCTTCGTTACATTTTACTGGCACATTGCAGGGTCTGATAGCATTCCCCACCCAAGCACTCAGGGGTCCTGAGCTGGAGCGACAATCAATGCGTGACAGTTGATGAGACAGATACCAAGCCAGGGCAGGTTCCTCCAAAGCCTTTGATGAGCTGGTCTGTGATGATGGGAACTACCGCTTGCATTTTGTCTTTAATTCCATACACTACCTGCACAGAGACTACAAAAAGCACAGAAATAGCCCCATGAGCATCAGAATTTGGGCAGCCTGGTTTGCCACGGATCAGTGCCTTGTGCTCGACTGAGTCTGGTACAAGTTTTTTGTAGAGTTTGGGCACTTCCAAGTCTGGATTTTCTAGTGTCTACAATGCAAAAGCTTTCATTTAAAAGAAATGCTACTGTACTAATTCCCTCCAGCTGATGAGCTACTTTTATGAAACTGGTAGGAACTTGGCATCTTTGAGAGCTTCACTTCTAAAAACGACCAAAAAATCACTTAAATAAATCCAAAAGTTTTACCCACATTAGAATGGGAAATATACTCACAGACATCCAAAACCAAACTAAAGGTACGCTGTATTTCCTAATAGGTGGCAGCTTGCAAACACGGGATGCATGACTACAATAAACAGCTCAGTTAAGACCTAGAACTGGATAAGCCCTTAGTAGAAGAAAGGCATTGCACAGTGTTTTTG
This sequence comes from Rhinoptilus africanus, assembly GCA_013400135.1. Classification (NCBI taxonomy): domain Eukaryota; kingdom Metazoa; phylum Chordata; class Aves; order Charadriiformes; family Glareolidae; genus Rhinoptilus; species Rhinoptilus africanus. The sequence goes on from VXBO01012495.1 coordinate 134,002, forward strand.
CAAAACTTGGCTCATTTCAGTCTCAAAAGCAATTCAGTACAATATTACACACCACCATTTCCCCCTCTGCCTCACCAAAATGCAAAACAAACTAGAACAAAACTACACTACATGTCCCAGGCAGAAATCTTATGTTGATCCAAGCCATCTCCTGTTCAAAACTTCACTTTACAGATGGTTTATTCACCTCTGAAATCTGCAAGATCCATTTCCCGTTTTTTATCAGTTTTCTGTGCTTGTTTTATTACCGGCACGAGGTGCACAGTCTAGCTTTTAAGCACCTTGGGGTTCATCACAAATGGCCCTCTAGCCAGCCCACAAACTAACGTGGTGAAATAACCCAAGTCAAAGTAGTCACACCATGTCGGTATTTGGCATTGCCAAATGGTGGACATACACTGCATGTACTGATTGCTACGTCTTTCAAACCACAAAAGAGATTGCACCTCTGCGTTGGAATCTCAACCTGCTGTCCTACTGCCTTCCCCAGCCGTAATCACCAACTATTATCGCCCAGGAAGCTACTGATTTTACAAGTTGACTCAAAGAGTACAGTCCCTCCATTTTCTGCGCCACAGCTTGGAGGAGCTACACAGATGGAAGAGTTTAAGATCAACCGAAAGCCACCTACAGCCGCTTTGGTGTGCTTTGGTTTTCTATTCCAAGCTACACACACGGCAGTAGGCACCACCAATCCGTCCTGCAGACATACATTTTCTCAACGTGACCACTCACATTTTATGTCGAAAGGAGAAAAATGTCCATTTCCCCAGACTATGACAAAATAATGCCTCGGCGTTTCAATAATATATTTTCATGAGTCTGTATTTAGCGTGCCATTGTTTTAAGAGCGACGAATTTAAGAAAATTTATTAGCACTGTAATACAAGCATTAGCCACCAGTGAGAAGGAGAGGAGCAGGGAAGAACTTTAAATCAGGTCATTGATAAACTACTGCAAGTACTAACAGTGCTTCTAAAAATAAAATGGGGTATTCAAGGTTTGGTTTTTTTTTTTTCTTCCACGCACAGGAAAAGCATTTAAATTGTCTCCATTGCATTTATGATATAAATAAGGAATCATCCATAATGCCTTTTTTTTTCCTCCTTCTTTCTTTCCTTTTGGAGAAGCAAAAATAAGGCAGAGGAAATACTGACCCACCAAAAAAAGGAAATGGAAAAAAAAAAAAAAGTCATACTTCTTTGAGGTACCTTTTCCTAAGGCTGCTCTTTTAAGGTCTGACCAATTTGCCTTCGTCTGAGCTGTCCTTAATTCTCAGAAATTTTCTTCTGATCTCGACTGAGACTGTAAAGGTAGCGGGCTACCTGCTATAATCAAAGACAGCATAACCCAGCCCTCTGCATGTTCCCACTTATTTTATTGCAAAGAGCACGGGTCAGAGAACAGAGGGTTTGAGGATGATCTTGCAGTTCTCAAAGTCAAGGAGACAAAAGCCGGACATTAAGAACAAATCTGGAAAAGGGGTTTGTTTCGCATAGCAAATCCACAGCACTTTTGTCTAGTTATCTGACCCTTGACGCCTAGAGCTGGGGAAAGAATAAATTCACTTCCACAAGTTAAAAAATAAGGTCTAAGATCACAGGGTCATTTTTTTTACAGGACTTATTGAGAATGCTAGCCCCATAAAAGTAACTCTACCTGACAGTTAGACTGCTAACACCCGAGCAACAGTTCAGAGTGAAACATGGAATGAAATGCTCCCCACAGTCAAAAGCAGACTGAGTAGTCTGAAAAAAATGAGTGGCAAGCAGGTACACATATTTGGAACAAATGTGTTAAAAACTCTTAATGAAAGGTCCAAACAGTAATGACAGACAAGAAAAAGGAAATGAGCGCCCGGGTCCGACAGCCTGAATAACAAATTTTTAGTGAGTCATCATGACTGTTTACCTCTAAGGCTAAAGCATCAGTTCCAAGAGATTCTAAGGAGCCCCCATACTCTCTTGCCTTGAATCTTATTCGCCTGGTAATATCCCCTGCTGTCTCCCTTGCAGTATTGATGCAGCCACGCCAGCCTCCTAAACCAACCACTGCTGAAGTTACTGAACAGAGTCCAGACCTCAGCCTTACCTTAGGGCCAACTTCCAGCCCAGTTTGTCCCCCTGTTCACACCGACAGATCTCAAAGGGAGATCCTTTCAAAATGCAGCTCTTTCTTAGGCGTTACGACTAAGTACTTCACAACTCAAAGGTTCTTTAAATACCCAAAAGGCTGAAGCACTGCTACAAATACTTTCAGCTACATCCATCTACACGTGAACAACCACACAAAGCACAGTATAGCGTCCTTAGATTGCAGAGGGTATTTTTGTCCAGATCTACCTAAATACACTTAAGTAAAGAGGAAACAATGTTCAGAAGTCTCTGCTTTTGAGAAATCTGCATCATTCCAGGCAGGAATTTTAAATATACAGGCTGGAATGTAGAGGAAATGTTGATTCCCAGGCAAACACTTTTTTTTCTTCTTCTTTTTTTTTTTTTAAATGGAAAATATATTTTGGGTCTCCCCAGGCTCCTTCTCAGCACCAGATCTGTGGGAGCAGGACAGGAGTTTGTACTTACTCGTGGTGTTGTATTTGATCCCATTGAAGAACTCCGGGCAGGGTCTCTCCACCAGTTCCCCCGCAGAGGTTCTGGGCCAGCAGGTCCCGATCTGATCGGTGGTGGCATTGCAGTACGGACCTTTGGCGTTAAAAAAGGAGACAGAAAGGGGAAAGGAAAGGAAAAAAAAAAAAAAAAAAAAGCAGTTGAGAAAGCACAAAAGCGACACCCTTTGCATCACAAAGCAAACGGAATCTTAGCTGTTCCGCGCCCCGCTAGGTAATGTTTCCTACCATCAAAGCCCAGGAGAGGGATAGAGGAACTCTCTAAAAAAGTCTCTTGTAAACGATCCAGGAGGCTGCAGTTGACATCAAATTCTTCTAGGATGAACTGAGATATGGTCACATCCATTATTCCCCTCGGGACTGCTGGACTGTCCTTCCCCCTTTTCTGGTTTCTTTTTTTTTTGTTGTTTGGTTGGTTGGTTGCTTTGTTTTGTTCACTCTCCTTTCTTCCTTTCTGGAAACAAACGAAGACCAAGCTGCGGACACCCTGCAATCTCTCCTTATGTGTGTGTGTGTATGAGCTTCTCTTCCTCCCAGCGTGCTGACAACTTGGCTGAGAGTCTGCGTCTGGCTGTGCAGTTCAATCCTCCCAGTTCTTCTTCGCTTGAAACCGGCGGCTCGGGAGCCAATGGCATCAGGCTGAGCCCAGAGTAAGGGGCTCACGTCTCTTCGCCAGCTTCCCCGCTCCAGCAGCTCCCCAACGCGCCTCACATTGCCAGACTCTTGTGTCGCTTCCCTTCCCTCCCTCTCCTCTCCCTCCCTCACTCACGCACAGTTTTATTGTTAGCGTTCGCAAAAATACTCCCTGCGAATTACAGCCAGGGACGGGGGAAAAAAAAAAAAGCCAACAGATGAATATAACTCCCCTAGCTTTTTATTTTTGTGAAGCAAAGCAATTCCTAGCGTTGCTGTATGGAACTGAGGATTAGCAGAGATGCTTGGACATAGAAGGGGAAGAAGGGACCCAGTCCTGTAGATGCGGTAGTGGATCAGGCCCTGAGAAAGAAGAAAAATAAAAAAAGCTGGGATGAGGGATATGATCTGATAGAAAGGAGGCATCAGAATAAGGGAATCCAGAATAATGCCCCAGAGGAGAGGCAAAGTGGGGAAACTGAGGTAAGGGTTGAGAACCCAGCCTGGGAAAAGTAAGGCACAGAGGGAAGGTCTTTCAGCCCCTCATGCAGGTGGGATGGGCTGGACAGTTTAGTAGGGCAAGGCACAGAGAGCAGAGTAGAGCTTTGGAGAGAAGGATGGATCATTTTGGGGACAAGGAAAAAAAGAAAGGCCACCGTCTTTTCCAGTGGTAGGAGGAAGCAAGCATTTCAGAAAGGATGAGCACCCAGATTGATCCGGGAAACAGGAGGAGAAGCCCCTAAGCAAGGAAACCATGACATGGGGAGAGAGGGAAAAGCAAAGGGTTTGACAAACTGAAATTCTTAAGGAACAGGATGAGAAGGGTCTGGAGAAGGGAGGAGATAAGAAGAAGATTGGAGGGAGCTGCCCAGATGTTTGGTCACCTTTTGGCAAATCAAAGTTCAGTACAATGGGAACTGGGTGAAATTCTGCACTCTGGGACAAGCTGGAGAGAAGCTTAGACCCAACCAGCTGACTCGCTACATTAGGATATGAGGAAATCTCTGAAAAAGTGGCAAAAACTTGCTCAGGAGGATCATGGATTCAGGATGATCTTAGGAAGCAAATAGAAAACTGACTTGTAAGGGAGAAAAGCAAGATAAGGACACATGCTAGTGGCAGAGATGAATGCAGAAACAGAAGGCAAAGGTAAAAAAGAAGCTTTCAAATTAATATAAGGGATCCACAAACGAACTCGTGTTTACAGTCTGTTTTCACAGCTTCAGATCAGACATGGTGCTTATACCGAGTTCAATACAATGGTATAGGATTCTGATAATATTTATCTCCCACCCCGCAATGGCCTGGACTTTCCCTTTACTCATATTTAAGATTGAAGGGCTTCATTCTTTACTCTTCAAGACCAAAAGCACTGTGTTATCCAAAGAAAGGAAAAAGAAAAAAAAAATCACTGGCTTAGAAAGGCAAATAAACTAACAACATGCACTGATGAGAGAATTAGCCAGAAAGCTATTTTTCCATCTGGGAATCTGGAGATTTTTTAACATTTTCAGATTGCAACGGGGGGAGAGGGGAGGAGTGTCATCATGGTTTTGGGATGAGCATGTTTGTTTTAAATATGTAAAAACTCACAAAAAATAACAAGTGTCCTAAGTCTCTAGGCAGGATGATATCCTGAGGCAAATGAATGCAAGTCTCTGTTTCTCTTTCTGGAGCCACGATCTCCTTCCCAAGTGAATGTTTCCAAAATTGCAACCCTTCTTGGGAAATCTGCATTTCAGCAAATCGACCCTTGTCAACACCACCAGATCTCTTTGTCTCACATATGCCTAATCCCAAAAAGCAGGAGAGAAAATTTCTTCAGCATCATCCACACAACACGACCAAGACCAACATCCTGGTTGTCTTTAAACAAGGCTTTCAAGTGGTAACTCAAACTTTTAATTTCAAAACTGTTCTTTATAGTGGTTAACACCTGAAACAACAGCCTGCAATAAAACAAAATATCTTTTCAAGATTGGGAGAATAATTTCTCCATTTTAATGAGAAAAAGCTAGAAAACGTTCACTCTTAACTGATTCTTCCCTCCATCTTTTCTGTTCAGCTAACTTTAGAAAATCAGAAGCAGCACATTGCACACAGATAATCCTATTGCAGTCCATATATTTAACAACCAAAAAAACCTCACCCCAAAAATAAATACGGAGGTGATAAACATAATTTGTAGGAGTAAGAATGGATGAAGAAAATAATTTGCTGTTCCTCAGTCAAATTAGCACCAGTGTTTAACAACCTCTTCCCAGTTCTGTAGCCTCTTGATGAAAAGCTCCTTTTGCAACGTTGCCTGGGTACAATTAACTGCTGAGTGAAAGATTCCCTCTGGCTGGATCTAGTCACTTCCTGACCATATCAATTTGACTCATTTGATATGAAAAATGTTGCTTTTTATAAAAGAAGCAAATCCAATTAAACAAAAGATTGTCAGAAATATTGCAGCTGATCTCTGCTGATGCAGCACCCCCCATGATGCGTTGATACAAGTAACGACTAGATCTTGCCAGGCAGCAGGGAGCAGAGACCTGCCATAAGAACTACCGAGAAACCAAAGAAAGCTAGTAATTGCACTTGCCATGCAAAAAAAGCTTGGCCACCTTGAAAGCGGGCTTGTTCCTGTGTGGTGGTATTCGGTGGTTTGTTCGGGTACATATGCAAGACGTGCACACCAATCTATGTAAGAACATCTGAATGTGCAAGGTTATGGAAGTGAACAAGACAGACAAATAAACAAGGAAGAAGACAGGGGTCACGGTCTCATCTTCCACTGGTAGGAGGGAGCAAGCATTTCAGAAAGGATGAGCACCCAGACTGACCCAGGAAGCAGGAAAAGAAGCCCCTAAGCAAAGAAACAATGACACGGCTTCATAAACTTCTTATGCAGAAGAGATACTGGAAAGTATCTCGGAGTCCTGGTGGACAACAGGATGGCCATGAGCCAGCAATGGGACCTTGTGGCCAAGAAGGCCAATGGCATCCTGGGGGGCATCAAGCAGAGTGTGGCCAGCAGGTGGAGGGAGGTCATCCTCCCCCTCTGCTCTGCCCTGGGGAGGGCACATCTGGAGTGCTGTGTCCAGTNTGACCTGCAGCTCTTCTAGTAAGGGAACGAGCTCTGCTCATACATGGGATACAATATTCCCTGGTAATGGAAACCTTTGTATGCCAGCCCTTGCACCACTGTTACACAGCTGGTTTCTCAATCTCCAACCCAACCCACTCCACAACTGGTAGAATTAGCCAGAGGATATCTGGCCAATTAGTTTGCCCTACTAATAGTGACTACCAAGGATGACATTGTGCTGTGTAACCAGCAACACCAAAACTCAGCTCTATTCAGACTCAGGCAGCACACATATGTGTCTGTGCGGGGTGGCAATACCTCCAGGACCAGCTGACTGCTCCTTGGTCGTGTCTGCTAGAGCCACCTCTTCTCCTCAGACACTTGACCTCCACAAAATCAGGAGATCACTCAAGATGAGTATTGTGGAAAAAAAAAAAAAGGAAAAAGGAAAAAAGAGGACGGCCCACCAGTTCTCTCCTCATTTCCCTTCCTCAGAGAAAGAAAAGCCCACCGTACCTCATTCAGCCTTTTTTTCCCACTGCAGGGACTGTTTTAGCACACAGGTTCCCTAGCCACTGATGTGAAGAGCTCATGCTCTCCAGGCACAAATAGCCACCCACAAAGCTTACAGCAACACAAAGCTCAGGACAAAAAATGCACATCATTCATCAAAACACCTGGTTACACCAATACCCTTCTTTCTTCAGTTCCGTTGGCTTTCAGGAGTTTCCATCACCAATATGGAAGTATCAGTCAGAGTCATGGTCCCAGTATTGGCTCTTTAGGTCTCTTTCTTTTAATCCAGGTAAAACCATATTGATGCTCATCATCTAACATTATAAACTGGTCTGTTAACACAGTCATGGGTCTGTGTTGGGAGTGTGAGACAAGCCAGACAGCTACATACCCAAATAACTGATTCGATAGGGCGCTGTGGTCTGCAGAGCAAGTAGAATGCCTTCTGGGTGAACCTCACTTCTGTCTGGCACTTATGGAGTTAACGTAGGTTCAGGTGAACTGCCCTGAACACTTCGTGATGTTTATTACATCCTCAGTGAGGCAAAAACTCAGGTAAATCTCAAAGAAAGGATTCCCTGCCCTGCTTTCAAGGGAAAAATGTCAGAGAGAAAGAGGAAGGAGAAGGAAGAAGAGGAGAAAGAAACATCTCTCTTATTTGTAGAAATAAAGTCTTTAAATCCCTAATGGACAATCAATGGGCAGAATGAAGCTTGACAGCAGAAATACAGGGTTATCAACTAATTGCTCATACAGCCCAGCTGCTCTGGTTTGGAGTTTAGAGTCAACCTCTGCATTTGTCTACCTCTATGGTTTTGTCACCTTTTAACATGAGGCAGGAGTGTTTCAAATGGCACAATGAGCTTTTTCTCAGCTCTCCTTTTTCTGTTTGAAAAATGTCCCCCAGTAATCGTTAACTATTGCAATGACCTTTCAGCATCCGACTTTAAAGTCAGTGGGACTGTTCAGCCAGGTAAGGAATGCAAGACCATACACTTTAAGGCAGGCACTTATTTACCAGTGGCTGCTGGACCATAAACCTGAAGTCCCTCCTTCTCAATACACACTGCAAAACTGCATTTTCAAATGCAGTGACAACATGATCATTACCTGGTAAAATATTTACCTTTCCTTCTCATTCCAGGTATGGCAGCAATTTTCAGAGTGGGAACAGGACAGGGCCGTACCATATAGAGCAAGACAATTCAAGCAGCAAAAGAGATTGATGACAGCTTCACAGACAGTACAGCTCTAGAACTACCGTAGGGATGTCATATATGGCTGTCTTCTGTGCCACACCATGCCACAGCTTCTCACAATGAATGATACTCTGCTACATGAATAGGCTGTTAAAGAAAACCACTTCTCAAATTGAGTACTACACTTCTAATCAAAATCTGGTCCGTACCGCACGTACTTGAGATCTACACAGAATGTGCAGAGTTGCAAATTGTTGCATGTGGAGAGGAATATCAGACATAGATAAATACAGATCTTTGTTTCAGTTGATAGACTCGTTTGTTAGAAACAAGAGACATCCTTTATTGCCACAAGTGAAGTATGACTGTAGTGAGCAAAGATAAAATTCCAAAATTCAGGTCTGCGGTGATGAATCTTTGCAGCTTCATTGATGTTAGAAAATATTTACTGTGGGTGTAAAAAGATTCAGCAGCATAAATAATAAATGGCTCGTGGTTACACGTTAATATATTTCAGCACATTAATACACTTGTCATTCTCTACAGCTACAAAACCTGCACAAGTGAATCACGTTACATGAGACAAATGATGAGACATTGCGGGAGATTGTAAGACCACACAAAAGAGCCAACCTTGACACACTCATAAGGTGCCAATGTTGTTTTTTTAAAGTGAGGTGTTTTGGATGAATGTGCAGAACACCATCTCCCATATGAGAGCCCAGAAACACGCACTTCAGAATAACAGTGATGTTATACACAGTCAGACTCAGGGTCAGTGCTTCACAGACATACAAGAACACAAAGGAACAATATTATACATTTATTTATGCCTGGCAAAGGCCCGGTCCTCTGTTTACAGCATAAGCAAATAAAATACATTTTAAAAAAGGGTGTTAGGTCACATCTGAACAGATGATGACCATGACAATGTGTCTCATTAGTCCCACTTTCTTCCTGTTATGTACAATGGGACCGTTGACAAATATGATGTATAGAATCAGGGGTCTTGCCCTGCTCTCTTCCATACAACACATTAGGCAACAAGATTTCTTGCGCCTTAATTCAGGCCATGCCAGTCAAGCTTTTGCTCTCCCTGCCTCCCACTCTGCTTCATTGTGCTGACTGTCAGCGCACGCTGGGAAGATCTGAGTAGTCATCCCATATTGTCTTAAGCTGGGAGGGTGCACAGAAAGAAAAGGTAGAGGGTAATAAAACGTTCAGAAGTAAATCCCCCATTTCCTCTGAAAACGCATAGGCATTCTTCATGATAACTGACTTTGAAACACGCTACAGCTCAGAAAGCAGAGAACAAGATAGAAATAGCATATGACCATAGAATGGTTAGAGTTGGAAGGGACCTTAAAGATCATCTAGTTCCAAAACCTCTGCCCTGGGCAGGGACACCTTCAGCTAGACCAGGTTGCTCAAATCATGTTGCCCAGTATCCCATCTTTGACAATGACCAAAATCAGATGCTTCGAAAAATGATTTAGCCCACCAACAAAAACCAGCCTGCTCCAAATTGACATGTTCTAATTACTAGGGCATCCTAAGCAGCTTTAACATATGCAGTAAGAGAATTAATTCTTTGGATTATGGGTCTTGCCTTCATTGCTCAGCATACAGCATTGTAGCCACAGTATTGTAATCCATATTTTTAAACCATCCAGCTTGTATCTGCTTGTGTTTTTCAGCAGCATCAGTGGTCTGGCATTGATACCCTGGGCTAGTGGCTTATGTACTCCTTTGGGCATCTCTGCCCAACCCAGGTGCGAAATCTGGGACTCATAACGCTGCAGAGTTGCCAGCTCTCAGATTGAGATTGCTTTGACTCTCTGCTTTTTATGAGGTATCTAAAAAGCCATTATAGCCAAGGAGAATCTAGATTTTGGTTCAAGTTCCCAAAAATACATGTCCGGCACCATCTGAGACACTCTAGCATATCTGAGGCTCGCACGTGAGGCTGGCAGGTAAACACAGGACCTAGGAAAGAACCACTCCTTCTCAAGCAGCATCTGGAGGCCAAGTATTTTGTCTTCAAGCATCTCAAATGTTACGGGATCCCTGTATCTAGGCAACCAAATAGAGACTTAGATATCCATTGATTATAAGGGCTGACCTTGAAGGCTCTCTTGAAGATATGTATGCATGGACACATAACCTTGAAGACTTAATCTGCCTTCCAGCTAGCAGGACAATCTCAGTCCACACTGCTCTTCTAAATCGCCAGAGGTGCCTCACCATTGCCAAACTCAACAAAGAGTAACAATAGCAAATTTTCTTATAGACACTTGGTCTTCTATTATGTACGTCCACTCAGGCTACTGGGTATTAGACTGAGCAAAAACTGGACCTTCCACAGAGGGGAAGAAGCCCACCACCAGCATGTCACCAGGGAGAGTCTTTCACTACTATCACTTAGCTTTATCCTATGTAATAGATTTTTATTCCTTGGGTTACCAAACTTGAATCCTTCATAAATGTGGGAAACCTCCTAAAACACAAACAAACAATGAGTAGCACAAGTAGTAGCCTTGTAGAGCAAATGAAGCTTTCCTGACAATTTTCTTCTCTTGGTTGAACTGTTATGCTTATCCTCTCGTAGAAGAAACAAATTCTGGACCTGTCACATTTCTTACGGTATCTCCAGTGTAGATGTCTCCAGACATGCCAATCAACCTAGGCTTCTTTTGCAGCCAATGGAAAGAAAGAGGAACTTTTGTAACGCAATTCACCTGATCTATTGTAATCATCTATGTTAGGATGAGATTGATTTTGCCCTCAGCTTCATCCAATACCCTGAGTAGATTTCTGTTGTCTGTCAGAGGAACACGTAACAACTTGGACTGATGTAAATGTCTGCATTTAATCAAGGGAATCCCATTCCAGATGCCAAGAACAAAGATCATTGTTTGCTGAGCTCTTCCCCACTGACCTGCAGCACCTTTGCTCCCTAGAATGTTTGGCAACTGTGATTCCGTGAATTTGGGCCTATCATTTCAGGAGAGATCAAAAAAATATATATTTTAAATAAAACACATCATGAATAAAGATGAAAATAAAAATTTCCTGTTATGATACCACTATCACAATTCTAGCAATGTATCATTATGTTTAGAGATTCTATGTCTTAAATTTAATGTAATTATTTACAAGAGGAAACCAATACAACACAAACACTGTATCATAGATTTGCATCTCTCTGCTAGCCAGCTGATTATTATAAGGACTACAGGATAGTCAGCAACCACAAGAGAAAAAGCCTGGAAATTCAGTGGAAGAAATCATGAGCATCCAAACTTACGGAATTGAGACAAGTAGTTCTCACTGGTGTAACAGATAGTGAGGTAGGGTCTGGTCACACTAGACAGAAGCTGGAATAATTAGCCATCAAAATGGATTATCATAATATTATTAGGACCATAATAACTGAGTAAAAAGACCCTAATGATCCCCTGATTTGTGATTTGCAAAGCACTTTTGATCTGATACCATATGAGATTGCAGACCCAGAAGAACAGAATGGACATTATGTCTGTAGGATTAGTTTGTGCCCGTGTCTGGAATCACTGACTTGCTATCTACATAGTTTTGGATACCTCCTGGGATAACAAATCCATCTACCTTCCTTTTAGATCTCTTCCTTAGCTTGACTCATTACCCTTTGACCTTCTTCTTACCAGGGCCAATATTTCTGATTCTGTATTACAGGGTACCGCAGGTCTTGCATAAGTATAGGCTGGATATTTGAAAGGTCCACAGTAGCAATGGGATTCATCTCACCTAATTTCAGCCATCTAAAATTTGGCTGTCTAGACTAAGCCAGGTATCTCAGCTCTCCAACAGTCTCCAGGGAAATGGCCACTTTCAGAGAATGATGATTCATTTCATTTGGAGACAAATAACATCAATAACAATTTGGAGACAAATGACTTCAAGTTCATAACTCTCAGATATTCTACTTAGTAGGATGTAATTCAGCCCAAGAGATGGTTAGATACATTTGTATTTTAGATAGAGCTCCCTCCTGACAACGCATCATGTATCGGAGATGGATATTGGAGCTCCAGATATATGTTAGGCATAAATTGAAGAGCACAAATAATGTAGTGCAGCACAGTTTCAAAGCAGAAACAAAAATGCCTACGTTAAGCTACATTTAAAAGATAAATTATGTTAACTACTCTTCATAGATATGGTTTGAGGCGGAGGATTTCCACTGAAACCAGAGAGATACCTCCATTTCATCACGCCTTGTGGACTATGAATTGTGTTGGGGAAGTCTACTGTACACACACACATTCATGCTCACACATAGCAGCTTCTGAAAAAAGTAGTTGATGTGATCATACTGACTTGTTGCACACCGTGTAACAGAAAATTAGGTCCCACAGCTTAAAATATTGTGTAAAAAAACCTCCTGCTCACATTATAGTGACACACTCTAAAATGCTAAAAAACATGCATTAGGTTTATCGTTAGTTTTTTGGGTTTATTTCTAAGTACGTCCATCGTGGGCAGATATGTTCTTTGGTAAAGGCTGTTTCCTTGTCCAACGTCAGACTCTTTGGTGCTTAAACGTTGCTGAACTTTAAACCCACACTTAACTTTCACTGACTTCAGGAATTAAGGAGGAGTTTGAGCGACTTGGTAAATAGAGGTAATTTGTTGAACTGGGACTTAAATGCTGCTTTGGTTAAAATGCACACATATTTGTTCAAATATTATGTTTACCCTTGAATTTTACTGGTCTTTTATAAAGGTTATAGAATGTTGTTACTCTGAAACATATATTTTGAGCCACCTGTGAACTGACTGTGTCCATTTTATGGGTGAGAATTTCACAGTAAGAATAAACATTGGAAAGCAGTTTAAAGCCTCAAAACCAATGTTTTTCTGTTCTTATCAAGTGCTTAGATAGGGAGAGCTCAATCTATAACTGGTTACATCAGCATCGGTTACAGTGGATTTTTACAAAAGCCAAGCATCAGTCCCCCAGAATTCAATGTAAACCAGCTGAAGACTGAAATAAGCACCAATATTAAAATAGATTTATTTCAGCATAGGTGTAAAATACATGTAACTGCCATCAAGTAAAAGAAAATAGCTGATATTGTGATAGATACTTTAATAACAGGTGCAGCAAAAAAATTAATCCTGAGAAGTGTGGCACTTCCAATCTACTTGACAGTGCAGCTGGGTTTCTTTTCCCATGATGTGTTAATCTGTTTTGTATTTGGTAAACTGCACGTCTCACCCCAATGAATATTAAAGAAAGAGTTTGGGGAAAACATGTAACATTCTGATTAAACATTTTGTCATTCATATGCTCTCACACTCAATTGGAAAGAGAAGGTAACTTACCAATTTATTGCTAAGCAAGTGCTGCTTCTCTTATGGAATTATCAAATTTCCTCATTAACCTTTCAAAACCTCCTACCTCCAATCAGAGTAGCCATTCACGATGTCGCTAACTGGCAGTTATCGTAAGTAGATGTCAAACTCTGCAGACTGATGCCCGGAAAAGATACTGTCTTTCAGCACTTCTTCCCTGCCTCAGCTTAAAAAAAATCATCATAATCATTATTTACAGCAATATCGCACGAAACAAGCACCTGGTCATCACAACTTTGCCTTTGGGGGCTATTTAATGAAGAAATAATTATTTTTTGTGAAGAGATTTTTCTGCAGTTATTACAGTTTGAATACTAATTATTACTTCAGTGAGGACCAAGTTCTCTTCATTTTCATTTCCTGTAAAGTTATTAAATATAAAACCTATTAGTTTATCCCTAAAGGTTTTTTCCCCTTCATGCAAATAGCCCCTCCTAGACAGAGGCGACGAATGAATAAATACATGCTATTTCATTCAGGGTTACACAGAGAGTTTGCCAAGTGCTATGGAACTCTTCTGGATCAAAGGACCAATGTGAGCAGGGTGTAAGTCATCCCTAACAGGACTGGAAGCGACTACCTTTGAAATACATGGCACATATTTCTCCCCCTCGTTTCTACTCTTGTTTGGCTCACTGCCACAGTCGCGTTGATTGATTTTTTTTACCTTGGCCACTGGAGGGCTCTCCTAATTCTCCATGACTGCAAAAGAAACACTTGACTTGAGTTTAAAAACATTATAAAAGAAATCTGTTTATAGTTACCTGAATGCAAAAAAAAAACCCCAACAACCAAAACAGACAAGGTCACTAGTTCATACAAAGATCTGCGCGTGGACAAAAGGCATTTTACTGCCCCTTCTTCTTTAACAGCAAAAAAGTCAGTACAGTAGGAGATGAATTTCACTGAACAGAGCATTTCCTTTTACACACAGGATTATCAACTGCGCAAGAGATTACGGGTTTGAGATGGGCAGCAAAGTCTGCCCTCATCGCCCATTCCTCCCCATACCACATTGTTGCACTCCTAAATCGCTGCACGACTCAATTCATTTTTGCAGTAAGTGTGCTTTCAGATCTCTGTCATCTGATTTCCAACTTATTTCCCCACCTCGAGAGCAATTCCCCTGGCTGGTTCAATTTGCTCCTGATGGAAACACTGATGGATCAGTCATCTTATCCTTTGCACATTAATGCTGCTCCCGTGGAAGGACGAGATTGTGTAAGGTTGCCCATTCCCCTGCGGGGAGAGGCACACTAGGTCCATGCTGCCAGGAGTACTTACAGACTGTTGTCAATTGAGAATTTCTGACAAACTGGTTTTATTTCATGGTGCTTTTTCTTTTTTTTTTTTTTTTA
>VXBO01012495.1:148844-186953 GCA_013400135.1 Rhinoptilus africanus
TGAAAAAATGGTTTTTTTTCATGGTTCTTTTTCTTTTTTTTTTTTTTTTTTTATCAAAAGGACTGAGTTAGTTAAAACTAAATTGTCTTGTGTAAACAGAGCAGTTTTTAAATATTTTCTTAGGCAGTGTTTCCAGTGCCAAAATAAGAGACAGCTTTGACCACCCCAGATTAATAATTTGGGATGGACTTTCCCTTATGATGAGGGAAAACCAGCTGCAGGGTGCTGTTTCGCTCAGTTTTGCTCCGTACCTTTGTCACTCACTGCTCAGCCAAACTCTTGGGTATATCCTACTCAAAATCTCTTGCCTCTTTTCCCTCTGCCCACTAAAGTAAACTTCACTTCCATGCAGAGAGCACAGCAGCTTTCACAGGCCTCACGGGAATATCTCCACCTCCAGAAGGACACCAGCTTGAATAAACAGTCCTGAATGTGACCATTTTATCCCGGATTCTTTGAGACACTCTAACACAAATAGAGAAAACTACCTACGATAATGGGCAAATGGATTTTCTTGGCCTCTGTGGCTCTGCTTCTGTCTTTGAATACAAGATTAGCTAGTTGAGCTGGAACACCTTAGGGGTCATTTAAATTACACGTTACTAATTTGGTCTGAATTCCATGGGATTTTTATTTTGCCAGGTGACTGAAAATGTAGACAGGAGAAGAACAAAGGTGTAAAATCTGGAGCAGGTGTTTACATCAGTTTCATAGACTTTTTTGAAATCTGCAGTTTCCTGAATGAAGTCAATGGTTGGGATCCTGAAATTTTAGATATTGATTAGCTTATCCTAAAGGCCTTTATGATATCATTGGTGTATTACAGTAAATAATCATATTTCGCTGCTTGGACCTGCATTAGGTCGTCTGCAAACACAGCTTGGAAGCTCTGGGTGAGATCACCATGACCATGCGGGTGTGGAGTGGTCCCTGCCTGCGAGCTGACCACCTGGACTCCCTTCACTGCCAAAGAACGACCAGGCACATCTCATTATAAAGCTCAGCTTTAAATCAGATGAATGTATAAATGCTACAACACCAGCAATTGCTTAGAAGAGGGGCCTGAGGTGTCTGACTTAATTGCAGCTGTCTACACGAGGCATATCTAAAGTTAGGTGAGTGAATTAACTGCTGGAGAGGGTGCAGCATAGGGCTACAAAGATGATGAGGGGACTGGAACACCTCCCTTATGAAGAAAGACTGAGGGATTTGGATCTCTTTAGTCTGGAAAAGAGACGTCTGAGGGGGGACCTAATCAACACTGAAAGGGTGGGTGTCAGGAGGATGGGGCCAGGCTCTTTTCAGTGGTGCCCAGGGACAGGACAAGAGGTAACGGGCACAAACTTGAGCACAGGAAGTTCCACCTAAACATGAGGAGGAACTTCTTTACCTTGAGGGTGGCAGAGCCCTGGCACAGGCTGCCCAGGGAGGTGGTGGAGTCTCTGAAGACATTCAAAACCCGCCTGGACGCGTTCCTGTGCAATCTGCTCTGGGTGACCCTGCTCTGGCCAGGGGTTGGACTAGATGATCTCCAGAGGGCCCTTCCAACCCTATGATTCTGTGATTCTGTAATTCTTTTTCCACCTCTGATTATGAACAAAGGTAATTCCTCCAATACAGTCCTCACTGAAATCGATAGCTGAGTGTTCCTCCACAAGAAGAAAGCCATGGTTTCATTTGAAATAACTGATTATTTTGCAGAGATGTAAGAACAGCCCATTTTACCCTCTTCAGATAAAAAAGAAGCGCCTCCTTATAAGAAACTTCTGAGAACAAGAAGTAATTTTTGCTCTTTAGAAGAAAACACCACTCCTCTTCAGAAGAATTATAGTAGTTTCTATCGATTGTGTTCCCTAAAAGTCTTTTTCTGGAGGTAAAATGTGTAGAAAATATAAACCAAGTAGTCCATAAAAGAATTGATAGACGGGCATTACTCAGGCCAGTTCTCTGAGCAGATGATGCAGATGGGATCATTTGTCTTGGTTTAATAGTCTATAGAGTAGCTGTCAGCGGCAGAGAAATCTCTAGCTTCCCTTAAAAGTCAAGAGGGATCGAGTCAGTGCAGTCAGTGGACTCTACAGGGTGGTTTCTGTCACCATAAAGAAGATGCTTAAATTGGGTCAGATAAATTGTCTTGTAAAAGTCTCTCTTTCTTACCATTAACCATAAAGGCAACCTGGGCTGACCTGCTCACTGGGACACGTCTGTACTATAAATATCTAAACTTAGGGACAGGAATCCCATCTGTAGGGAAAATAAAAGAAAAATCAGGCATAGAAAATCTTTCCTGTCAAAATAGCCTCAATTTGTGGAGAGATGAACACTTCCACTGGGGCTTTGCCTTTGCTTTCATTTTTTGTGCAATTTTCCATGATGATCTTTATTATGGCTACATAGGAATCCTCTTCCTAGTGTGTCTTTACTTAACAAATAATTGGTTTTCACCAATCAATAGCACCAAGCAAGAGAAAAGTGAACGAGGAATTGCAAATAAATTCCACAGTTTTACTTATACACAATTCAAACAGCATGACTTTGGCTTTTTAATCTCTAAAACTAGCCATCATTAAATCTGGGGCCTCCTGACAGATGGGCCTTGACAAACCAGACAACAGAACCAGCTCCAAGAGATCAAGTGCGGTTTTTCATTTCATTGGTATGTGTAGCTGTGTCCTGCTCACAGAATCATAGAATGGTTTGGGTTGGAAGGGACCTTAAAGATGATCTGGTTCCAACCCCCTGCCCTGGGCAGGGACACCTCCCACTCGACCAGGTTGCTCAAAGCCCCATCCAAACTGGTCTTGAACACTTCCAGGGACAGAGCGTCCACAACCTCTCCGGGCAATCTGTTCCACTGCCTTGCCACCCTCACAGTAAAGAATTTCTTCCTGATATCTAATCTAAATCTCCCCTTTTTCAGTTTGAAGCCATTACCCCTCATCCTATTGGTCCACTCCCTGACAAACAGTCCCTCCCCATCTCTCCTGTAGCCCCTTTAGGTACTGGAGGTCAGTNGATTCTACTGGAAGGCCACTATAAGGTCTCCCTGGAGCCTTCTCTTCTCCAGCTGAAGAACCCCAACTCTCTCAGCCTGTCCTCATAGGAGAGGTGCTCCCAAAACAATAAGGGCCTTTGAAGTAGGAAGTACTCATGCAGATAATTACCTACATTGCAGAAGAATTAGTGTTCTTCATCGGAATTTGCAGAGACCAGACTAAAATGATTTAACCCAGCTGACAACTGTTCACCTTTAATGTGTTCAGGGCTTGTAGCACTGGGTTAGAGCAGGCTGTAAACCTTTCATGTGAGACCGACATTTCAGTGATTTGCTTTAAACCTAAAATTAATCGAATTTGGAAACAAAGTTGTCTCAT
Organism: Rhinoptilus africanus; assembly: GCA_013400135.1. Lineage (NCBI taxonomy): Eukaryota > Metazoa > Chordata > Aves > Charadriiformes > Glareolidae > Rhinoptilus > Rhinoptilus africanus. The sequence goes on from VXBO01012495.1 coordinate 152,219, forward strand.
GCTACAACCCAGCCCAGTAAAACACCGGGTGGGAAAGCTGAAGCAGTAGCTGCCGTCTTGATACACGGGGCTAAACCCGCGGCAGCTGGATCCACTCTCTGTTCCCACGCCATGAGGTAAACGGCCGTAACTGCATTTGCTGACTTCACAATTCATGGTCTGCGATCAAGCACACCGAAAGGTCTAACAAACCAACCAGCTAAATAACAGCACCAAAACAGCCTATTTTTCCCCCATTTTCTGGACCCAGTAGGAGTCGAACTGCTCAGGACTAAGAGCGCGGCATCGCTGGAGGAATGCCAGATTCATACAAAGCACTCAAAAAATATACAGCTACTGCAAACAGATGAGTTTGGGGATTTTCTGATGAAGAGATTCCATTTGCACAGAAAATAGATTTTTATTTTTCAGAGTTTACACTTCTACTGTTAATACAGCCCGTCAGTTCACGACTGATGTAATTTTAAGGCATTAGTTAAGAGCAGTAAATCTCATTGATGCCCATGCTTTCCAGAGTAAATATGAAAGGAAGGAAGGAGGCAAACAAGCAACTATAAACTCTTACTGTTTAAAGGATAAAAACCTCTTCCTTTCTGAGCATGTTGAGATCTGCACAGTGTTTATCCCAAGAGACATGCTGATCTGATTCAGCTTCTAGATACTATCATAATAAGAAAATGAATAATAATATTAACAATAACAATATGATTTATAACCACAAGACAGATTTGGAGTTTTCATTTCTGAGATTAGAAGTGTGCCAGAAAATGAGAACTTACTGGTGTCCTAAAAGCTTTCATTAATGGGCTGAAACAGTAAAAAAAAAGGAAAAACTATTATTCTAGAAAGCAGCTGGGAATCTGTGTACACAGAGTGTACGTGGATTTGCAGAGTGAGGCATAGAAAAATAAAGTTTCCGAGACCGAGTTGGTAACCTTCTATTTATGTCTAGCAGAGGAATACAAATGCCTCCATGGATCCATTAATTTTATCCTGCAATTTGCTCCTAATGGCAACTCTCCCTCTTGAGGTGCCTGTTCCTGTACCACTGCCTGTACCACTGGTCTAGGGAGAGTGGTGACTAGTTCAGAGGTAGACAGACAGACACGTGGGTGAACTCTGCCTCTCCAGGAAAGCAAAGAGTTTTAAGCAAGGCCCCAACAGGCCAGAAACAGACCCTCCATCTTTCCTATCCTTCTTCACTTACCTACAGGTCATTCTCTTGCCTTCAGATATCAGGTGTCCTCCTCTCCCAGCTGCACCAATATAACCAGCCTTCCTTGTGTTTCTACTGTGCCTCAAATTGTCCTTTTCTCCACTGGTAAGAGAGGGATTTTTTTAAGTTTTCAAAGAAGCCTATCTGTACTTTAACAACAGTTTCAATTCTCATAAGCCACAAGTATAAATAGTCCCTACCTTCATGACCCCAAGAGGACGTAAAGGTTTCTGAAACTAGTGTATAATCTACACTACAGCAGGATGATGATAAAAAATGGGATCTTTTCACCGTTACAGCAGATTCCTTCATTATGAATCACTGAAAGAGATCTTCAGTGGTACATAATTGTGGAAGCAGGACGGAAGCCTATAGCAACGGAAAAGAAATGTTACGTACCAAGTAGCAAGTGATAGGATAAGAGGAAATGGCCTCAAGTTGTGCTGGGGAAGCTTAGGATATTAGGAAAAAAATTCTTCACTGAAAGGGTTATCAAGCATTGGAACAGGCTGCCCAGGGAGGTGGTTGAGTCACCATTCCTGGAGGTATTTAAAAGATGTGTAGATGTGGCACTTAGGGACGTGGTTTAGTGGTGGATTTGGCAGTGTTAGGTTAATGGTTGGACTCCATGATCTCAAAGGTCTTTTCTGACCCAAATGATTCTATGATTCTATGTTTCTATGATTCTATGATCATTCTTAGAAACGCATTTGCCACTCACCCTAACTGAACCCTGTAATTCTTCAGAACAGCATTTTCCTTGGATAATTACTATTCAGTTTATGAGAGAAACACAAAAAAATGCAGGCCAAAGGCTACAAAAAGAAAATGTTTATGATACCTTAATAGCACTGCAATTAATGTAAGCAGAGAAAAGGTTGATTGTACAAACAAGCGGGGTAGAATTAATCTCACCTAATTTCAGGCATTCACAGTGGAGGGTGAATTTTATCCTACTTATTTTGAAGTGTGGAAATGTCTGAATTTACTCAGACAAGCCTCTCCCTTCATTTTCTACTTAGGTATAACTTAAATTGACTTGAATGACGTCTGTTGCATTTATGGATTTAATGTAATTTTTTTAATACACAGATTTTCCAAAAATGTCAAAGTTTTTAGCTCATCAAAAGAAAACTTTTTCATTTATGTAAATGCAATTTTTTTTTTTGTTTGAAAATTAGATTTTTTCCTTGTTGAAAATTAAGCACATTCCTAATGCCAAAATCTGTCTGATTTGAAGTTAAAAGGAATATTGTAGGAAAACTTTCACCCCGTTACAAATGGTATTGGAACTCAGCAGGTTTCCCCTCTGTGATTTGTCTAGAGCAGAACTGGTGAGCTCCAGAGGAAATTCCACCACCCACTAATGCCTGATGGATGCCTGGAAATGAAGAGCCCATCAGATTGGAAATGAAGAGCCCAGGTGGTGGAGTCTCCATCTCTGGAGACATTCAAAACCCGCCTGGACGCGTTCCTGTGCAGCCTGCTCTAAGGTGGCTCTGCTCTGGCAGGGGGGTTGGACTAGATGATCTCCAGAGGTCCCTTCCAACCCTGTGATTCTATGATTCTATGATTATTACTGATACCCCCAAGGGTCATTTGGTTTTTGCTCCATGTATTTTATACTCTCACTGGACTCAGCTGTCAACAGACCAGTCAGCTACTGAAAAATACATGTGGTCAATAATGATAAGATTAGCACAGACTGAGAAGTTTCCATCTCTCCTGAGACCTAACAAAGGACCATCAGCCAGAATGGAAAGCAAACTGCCTTTGCCTAAATCAGTTTCAGCATGAAAAAAAAGAGGAGAGGGAGGAAATGCCTTCTTAAAAATGAGCTGTGATAACAAGTACTTACCTGACTGTACTCTAAGTAAAACATTGTGCTGTTTTTCTTCCAGGCTAATGTTTGGTGGTTTTTTAATAAAAAAATTAGCCAGTTAAGTGAGGTCTTTTTTATCTTTTCTGAAGGTTTTAATGCACTTGAAAATAGTTTCCAAAATATTTTCAAAACCTTATAAAGTAAAAATCTTCCTAAAAGTAAATTTTGTTTTATTCTCACCTAGACATCTACTAGCAAACAGAAGTACTAAGATTCTAAGTTGTGTGGGGTTTTTATTTATTTTTTTATTAAGTTTGCTTTTGCCTTGGGAAATTTTAAATTATCATTGCCTTAAGAATTTGTGTTGGAAATTCCTAAACAGACAGGAATAGCAAACACTCCGACTGTAGTTATATTTAGTGTTTGGGAACCCCTTAGTACATTAGGGGAACTGAAAGAAAAGGCACTGAATCTAGATGCGTACTCACACCACTGGCTTTATATTGCTTTTCTGCTACTATGTGATGTTATTTTTCATCCAGGTCATATTTAGAAATTAATTTACTAACAAGATCATGTTTAAGTGCTTCTTGACATTTTTAAAAAGTGCCTCTTATTAAATACTTCGCCTTGCTGACAATTACTAAAATACTGCTTTTCTAGATGTATCAAAAGGTTTCACATTTAAACTGTGACCTTGACACAGCATCCAATAAACAAAAATATAAGTTTTGAAAGCACTTTTTTTTTTTAAAATCTTGGTTGTTATATCCCATGACGATTGCTTCTCCATTAAGTATTAAACTAATGATCTTGCGCAGAAATGGCAGCAGGAGAAGAAAACCTGAACATCTTCCAGATACCCACCCCAGCCCTGATCTTAAGAATGAAGCCCATCTCTAGATCCTGCTCTAACTCCTCTCCATCGCCCCTATGTTTCTAACAGCTCGGCAGGCTCAGGAAGATGGATAAGGACTGGTGGGGACTTCCAGAGGCCTGCAACAAGGAAGATGGAGAAGAGGATCTGTGGGTCCAAAGAGAAGGATGGAGTGAGAGATGTCCTACATCTCAGGAGTCTGTGAAGGAGCAGAAAGAAGGAGGAGAGAGTAGAGGAAGAGCCTGGAGAAGAGGGGAAGATACATAGTCCATCTGTCCCCCAACTTCTCAGCCCCTTCCTATGCAGTGAAATTTCCAAATTAGCAGTGACTCTTTACTCTGCTCTCTATCAGAAACCAGCTCAGCCAAATCTCTTCAATCTCTTCACTACAGGCAACCACAATCACACAATCGAAAATAATAAAGTACAGCTATGCAACACACCCAGAAACTGCAGAGTTGTGAGGGACAGGGACTCCTATCTGCAACCAGACACTGTCTCACAACTACTCCTGATTTCAAAAAATAAATAAAGAGGAAAGCACTGGGAAGAAGAAAGTGAAACAATGCTGACTTGAAATTAGCCAACATGATAATTCAATCTGGGAAAGAAAAACATTGCTTCCCCACACAATGTCTTTGGTAGCACCCAGCTAATGGGCCACGTCTCCTCCACCCCCTGGTAACTCAGCTGGAGAGGGCAAAGGGTAGTAATTACAAAGCAGAACTGTTATATGCAAGGTGTAATGCACTCGTGTGCTAAAGGTCAAATAAAAAAATAGCAATTGCAAACAAGAAATGTTTTAAATTTAGCTGTGAAATTAATAAAGAAAGCAAAGGAGAATAAAAGCATGTGGAGAAATATTCCAATACCTGAAGCAAGAGGTGATGGCACTCCAAGATGGAGTCTGCTGAAGTATGAAAAGCCCTAATGAGAAGAGAATGTTTGGCCCCCACTGTTGCATATGAGGGAGTGGAATTGAGCCCCCATGTTTGCACAGAGCACTTGGCCCAACAGCAAATGACCTACCGAGTGTAGAAGGTAAAGGAAACCCATGATTCAGGTGGCACTGACATGAATAGAAACAAAAAAGGAGCTTAAGAATGTAGCACTTCTGATGCTTATTAACAGACACTCTGAGATATTCCAGGAAGAAAAGTGCTGTACGTACCAAAGGCTGTCATGGTAACAAGGCTAGCAGCATTTTTGTCTCATTAAATTCTATAATTGCATGTGCTGAGGTGTTTGGCCACGTATCTCTCCAAGGTAAGTCCCACAGCTGACCTGCTCTTAGGCTTTGTGCCAGAATATCCCAGGCTTTAACTCAGGTCACTTGGCCTGCGTTTCAGTTTTTTCCCGTCAGTGGTTTTTCATGTGCTTGGGAATTTCCAGCTACTGTTCAAAGCCAACTTTGTAGATTAGATGAAGGCTGGACATGATCAGGTAAGATTTCTGTAGTTGTTGGCTTGCCCACGTCATTATTCTCTTCCATGACAGTCTTGCCTAGATTGATGATTATTTAGTTAAGCTAATATATTTATCCAGTAAACACATCAACGACCATGACAATTCAGAGCATCCATCAGTAGCATTTACGTATCAATCAAGAGCTGTATACATGGAACAGATAACGAGGACAGGCATTTTTATTATGCTGATCACCTTACCCTTGCTACCTACAAATGCAAACCTTTTAAACACCATCAGGTTTTTTGGGAACTAGCATGGCATAAAGGTGTTTCTTCAGCACGTAACATGCCAGCCACTGTCAGTGTCATGCTGACATGTATATACCTTGTTTTCTCTACATCTAAAAATGCAAGTACCACATTTCACAAGGGAAGAGAGTAGTTAATAGAGCATGGAGCAGAGAGACAGGGATTTCAAATCTACTTCTAGCTGATGCTGTGATCTTGGGCAAGTTATCTCCCTTGCCCTTACCTGTGTTTCCAATAGGCACTGAATAATTATTCATTGTCAACACCTCTGCACTCTCTTCCCCAAAATAATTTCTTCTATTCCCTGGAACTACATACCAGCCACTGAAATACAAATTTAATCCCTTATTTTTCTATGGAATTATAACAGTGAGTTTCACCTTTGGGCCTCCAAGATTTCTGAAGACGATCAAATGAAAATACCAACACGTAACAGCCCTGGCTAAAAGCAAGAGCAGTTACATCATTCAATTAGAAAGTTCTCATGTTGCATGGGAGCTTGCAAGGTTACTATGGAATATTTAAAACTTTTGTGATGCAAAAATGTCAGCTGCTTGCTTTTTATTGCTATGGTTTTAGTACCGATCATGTACTGCAGGCAGGCTGCAGAGCGAGAACAACTCAAGTTCTAATATTCCTCCAGTGATTGGCTTTGAATTCTTGGCAAATGATTTAACTTTCCACCATATATAAAACAGAGATTAGAATATCCACTCATCAATTTCCATGGAATCTCTAAGAACATTTTTGCTATTTATTTTTTTAAATTTTAAATTATGGAAAGATAGCCAGAACAAAACATTCCTGTTTGTTGTAACACTGGGCACAAGAAGTAACTGAAAATGGTGGGCTTCAAGTAAAATAATCCATAGCATTCAGGCCTCCACCAAGGAGATGAAGAGTTCAGACGTGCTCCGAAATCTGCAATGCAGATCAAAAATCAAGTATTCTTTGCTTGTTTCATCTGTGGACTATGGGACTGCAGAAAAACAAAGTAACAGATACTGTTTAATGCTGCATACATTTTTCCTCAACTGTGTGTCTTCTCAAATAAAATGGACACATTTATTTCATTTTCTTGTGGATGTTGATGAAATTCTAATGGTTACAATGCAAAAATAGAAGGCATAATAATTTCTACTGTGCGTGTTTCCACTGATGCCCCTGAGCTCTTTGTCTCCCTGTTGAAAATGGTCATATAATTGCATCCTCCAGGTTAGGGAAACAGTAGCCAAAAGTTTAATAACATATATAGCTATATTTACTTTGATTTACATCTTATAAAAAAATCATTACTTTATTAAAAAGTACATATACTGGGTGAACTTCTGTGTCACTTATCGCAGAGATCTGTATCCTAACCAGCATAAAAAGCTATTTTATAGCAACCCGTAAAACTATATCTTTTCTGCTAATAAGAGTTTTACATTTGGATCTGAGAAGGCTTCATAAGAAATTAAGTAAAAGAAGAACAATAATAAATCTAAGCAACATGAAAGNCCTTCCTGTTGAGCTTGACATCCCTTGCCAGGCTGAGTTCTAGGGCAGCCTTGGCTTTCCTCGTTTCATCCCTGCATCATTCCTCGTTTCATGTACTGCAGGCAGGCTGCAGAGCGAGAACAAATCAAGTTCTAATATTCCTCCAGTGATTGGCTTTGAATTCTTGGCAAATGATTTAACTTTCCACCATATATAAAACAGAGATTAGAATATCCACTCATCAATTTCCATGGAATCTCTAAGAACATTTTTGCTATTTATTTTTTTAAATTTTAAATTATGGAAAGATAGCCAGAACAAAACATTCCTGTTTGTTGTAACACTGGGCACAAGAAGTAACTGAAAATGGTGGGCTTCAAGTAAAATAATCCATAGCATTCAGGCCTCCACCAAGGAGATGAAGAGTTCAGACGTGCTCCGAAATCTGCAATGCAGATCAAAAATCAAGTATTCTTTGCTTGTTTCATCTGTGGACTATGGGACTGCAGAAAAACAAAGTAACAGATACTGTTTAATGCTGCATACATTTTTCCTCAACTGTGTGTCTTCTCAAATAAAATGGACACATTTATTTCATTTTCTTGTGGATGTTGATGAAATTCTAATGGTTACAATGCAAAAATAGAAGGCATAATAATTTCTACTGTGCGTGTTTCCACTGATGCCCCTGAGCTCTTTGTCTCCCTGTTGAAAATGGTCATATAATTGCATCCTCCAGGTTAGGGAAACAGTAGCCAAAAGTTTAATAACATATATAGCTATATTTACTTTGATTTACATCTTATAAAAAAATCATTACTTTATTAAAAAGTACATATACTGGGTGAACTTCTGTGTCACTTATCGCAGAGATCTGTATCCTAACCAGCATAAAAAGCTATTTTATAGCAACCCGTAAAACTATATCTTTTCTGCTAATAAGAGTTTTACATTTGGATCTGAGAAGGCTTCATAAGAAATTAAGTAAAAGAAGAACAATAATAAATCTAAGCAACATGAAAGGACACCAGCAGAAATGACAAGTACTTTAGGTGGCAACTGTGGCATTTACAATAACATTTCTCCCCCTGAAACTCAAGACTTTTAAAACCTCTAGGAGAAATGGGGAAAAAAAGTGGTGAGCATATATAGATTTATATATTTTTATACATATATGTATATTAAAACACCCACAATGAATTGCTCAGGTAAGAAGCCACCCATCTTAGCCAGAAATCTTGCTTTTAGCTTGCTAGTACAAATATCAAAGACCTGGTGCCCGCTGAAGTGTGGCTACACATTGAGAAATCATCGAAAGATTTCATACCCAAGTTCACAGAGATGAACTCACAAGCAGTCTCCTTGAGAAAATTAATAATAAAATTGCAGCTGTACCTCCCTTCTGATATTAACTCTTTCCCCTTTATTTACACAGAAGGCAGAAAGTAATAGTCTTCCACATTGCTGCTAAATTACCTCAGGGATACTTTCAAAGAAAGAGAAGGTTCTTAGGAGTACGATTAATTTCCTGTAACTCTAGATATTGCAAAGAAGAAATCTGCAGCTGAGCGGGCCTTAGGCTGCCTCTACACCCAATGATAAAATAGGCTTGTTAAAAATACCAGAACAGCACTATTGGTTCTGACTAAAGGTCCACCTAGTACATCTTCCTGTCTTAAGCGGATGCTTAAGGACGAACACAGGAACAGGAGACACATAAGCACCCTCCCAGCCTCCGTTCATCTCAGAGGATTTCCCGATCAAGACGAGGTTTCTCTGGTATGGTAAAACTCTGTGCATTTAACAGCGTGAGCAGTCAAGAGATCAGCTTCTAAATGCTTGGCCTTACGTAGCAGGGAAATCTGAACAAGATGGAGTTTCAAGAGGACAAAGTCAGAGCCTTGCAATGGTATGGTTCCTTGTGGTGTTCTTTAGAGGGTTTTGGGGAGGACAACCAAATCCAGAGATAGGCTTTTTACAGCAGTTCTATTTAGAGTAATGAAACGCAATTCCTGTAGCATGGAATTGAGATCATAGAATCATAGAATTTCCTAGGCTGGAAGGGACCTTTCAGATCATCTAGTCCAATATCAACCTAGCTCTGACAAAATCTATCAATAAACCATATCTCTAAGCATCACGTCTACTCATCTTTTAAATATCTCCAGGGATGGTGACTCCACCAGTTCCCTGGGCAGCCTGTTCCAATGCTTGGTAACCCTTTCAGTGTAAAAAGTTTTCCTAATATCCAATCTAAATCACCCTTGGCCAAACTTGAGGCCATTTCCTCTTATCCTATCACCTGTTATTTGGGAGAAGAGACCAACCCCCATCTCACTGTGTTTACATATTTAGGAATCTGTTTCTCATTTGTCTCTTTCTCTTAGCTATGGCTATGTGCACTTGACATGTTGGCATCCATAAACAAACTTTCTGGCTCACAAGTTCATGCGCACGAGAAATGTTACTCAGTGGAGTGTATCACCGCAGTGAATGAGTCTCCTCATACAAGTAAAGATACACAAAGGGTGGAGTGGTTGAACAGTTCAGGTCCCAGTGTCTTACATAAACTATGTTAACATTTTCCATTATCTTTTTCCTATACAGCCAGCTTCCACACTTTGACAGTTTAATGAGTAAGATGAATGCCTGGAGGAAAAAAAAAAATCACACATTTCTTATTTTGTAATGGAATAAGAAAGCTGAACAATACAGAGCCGGAGCTTTACAGGTCAGCTTTGCATTTTGACTAGCTTTAGTGCTTAACTATTTTTTCATACATGGGACTATTACAATAAGATGTCCCCACCTAAGAGTTGGAGGCCAAGGCAAATCAATTCCATGCATAACAGAGTTTATTCAGAAAAGGTCAACCAAGTGATGCAATTCAGAGATAAACAAGGACAGATGAGCTGCCAGCTGCAACTTTACAATAGGTGATTTATGCAAGCCAAACCTCTGATCCGTTGTCTGTGTTCACACTCTACTGCATGGTAGGCCATGACAGCATCTATAAGTATCCAGCATCCTACCACTTCTTCTTCCTCAGACCGTCCGCTGGATTCTCAACAAGCTTTGAGCACATCTTGCAACATACTAACAGATAGCAGAAAGTCACCCTCTTTTTTTATCTTTCAGTAGACGCTAGTGAAGTCGGGGAGTGCTGTCAGGTATGAGTTTATACACAGGGGCCTAAAACACACAGAGTTTATGATTATCCCTTCAGAAGAATGGATGGAGCCTGGTCTCACCTTGGTCTTTCCACATGCTCTGGCTCTGAGTGTGGCTCAGGGACACTCCTCCAAAACAAGCATGAAAACACTCATTTTGTCCAAAGCAGGGAGACAAAGGCAAGACAACTACTGCATGTCATGAAGAGTACATCTAGAGGATCATTCCTAAACTGGACAGCCAACTCAGTCACAGGGTCATGAGGTCTTGAGCATTTTACTGAAAACAGAAACAACAATAACAAAAAAAATTCCCATTCTTGCCCATCTCTCCCATTTCTTAATAATAGTTATCCTCCAGCAACATATATTTTAGACTTCCTCTCAAACCACCTATCCTTCCAAATAGTGTGTTTTGTAGTCTCACTATTGTTATGTGGGTTTACTCTCTAGATTGGCCACAGCGTTATTTCACTGCTTGAAAGGCTCATCAACCCACAAACCTAGAGAGAAATGTTGATTTAAAGGACAGGAGGTGTTTTCATTTAAGACCAAATTCACTGACGTGATTTCATGTGAACAAAAAAGGCACTCCATCTGTTTAGTAGAACTTGGCAAAATGAGAAGTTCTACAGAGTGTATTTTTATCTGCCAAGTGTATAAAGAATCATATCTAATTTAGAAACCACATTCAGCAAATGGCATTTATTGTACCAACTGTATAGATTCAAAGATTTAAGCACATTGATGAAGTGTGGCATTGTAACAGTCATTACCAAGAGTCTGCTGAGAACGTTATCACGCCGAAGTGACAGATCGAAGACTGAGGTGTGCCACTCTTCTGAAATATGAAACAAAACTCAGTGGCGTGTTCTCCCTGTAACATGTTTTTGTTTATGAGCTATGCCTGTCTCCTTTGCATTCCTCTAAAATTTTACACTGTTCACTTTTCCTTTTCCTTACTCTTCACAGCATCCTAGGCTGGCAGCATGGAACCACCACGGCAGTGCCATCAGGTTGATCGCTCTAAATACTTCTAGTATCTAACAGGATCGTGGGATCTGCCCTGACTTCATACTACCAGCATCCCTGTTCTGCAGTCCTCCCTCAGACCCACATACCCAGCATCTTAGTGAACTCCAGATTTTCGGTCAGTTCAGAGCTGAGGCCACTGAGAGAGTCAGAGGGTTGTGATCAGCGGCACAGAGTCCAGTTGGAGGCCTGTAACCAGTGGTGTCCCCCAGGGGTCAATACTCAGTCCAATTTTGTTCAATATATTCATTAATGACCTGGATGAGGGGACAGAGTGTATCCTCAGCAAGTTTGCTGATGATACCAAACTGGGAGGGGTGGCTGACAGTCCAGAGGGCNCGAGGGGTAACGGGCACAAGCTGGAACACAGGAAGTTCCGATCAAATATGAGAAAAAACTTCTTTCCGGTGAGGGTGGCAGAGCCCTGGGACAGGCTGCCCAGGGAGGGTGTGGAAAGTCTCCTTCTCTGGAGACTTTCAAGCCCCGTCTGAATGCAGCCCTGAGTGATGTGCTCTGGGCAATCCTGCTTTAGCAGAGGAGTTGGACTAGATGATCTCCAGAGGTCCCTTCCAACTCTGAAATTCCGTGATTCCGTGACTGTTTTGATGAAGATGTTCAGAGGGTTGTTACCTTCCTGTATAACGTAAAGTCCAAGGAAAGTGATTACTGATACCAGGGGAGTTGTATTTCATCCTAAACCACTAGCACTGCTTCTGGTGTAGTTCGTCCCTCTCCTAAGCCAAGATCACTTTATTTGGTAGTTTCTTGAGGTTCTGCAAAAGCACCCAGTCATGGGATCAAGGCACTGGAGCAACTTCTTACTGAAACATGTTTCACATGCAGAATTACAACACATGGTCAGACCGGAAACAACAGCTACTCATGTGGAAAAAAAAAAACACGCTACCCCTCAAAAAACTCCAAACTCTCTGCGTGGCTCTCATCACTATAATAGATGAGCACTTTACAGCCTCATTTACACAGCCTGGAGGTTTTTTTGCTGCAAATTTTGGAAGAACTTGTTGGCCTCTGGACACCTGGAGTAAATGTGGGAACCTTTAGATACACTTATGTATCTCATCCATAAACCACTTACCAAAAAAAATCCCAAAACAACCAAAAACCCCTCAAGCCCCTGAAAGCACCATAAATATTTTCTTTGTACAGCAAACATACAAAGTAGACATGGCACCTAGGGACACGGTTTAGTGGTGGTCTTTGTAGAACTTCTTGGACTGTCTACATACTTTCCTAATATGTGAGAATTTTTCCATATCCTCAGCTTGGAACCACACCAGTCTTCAGAAATGCAGTTTTTTAAATTGTAAGGACCAGTGGCAGTAATACAAATTGTGCTGTAACATACAACACAGTCAGCTTTATTTTGGAAAGTATAAGCAAGCAGCACTAGACTGCCTGGTATGTCATTTGAGGCAGTGGGAAAATAAACCAACATCATCACCTCTATTTAAATAGTGTTATTGCAACATCTGAAAATAGGAAGCGCTAGGAAGGCTTCTTGTATGTAGCTCGAGCTTTGATCATGCAAATGCTGATGCTCAAGGTTAACTTCATGTCTGTCAGCAGTAACTGGGCTGTGTGGATGTGATGAAAGCACATTCCTAAGCGCCCCGCAGGCAGCTCCAGGAGCTGCATAAGTAGCTTCAGCCAGCAGACTGACGCCAAGAGAGCGCAAAGCATACGTTAATTCGAATACCTCATCCAAGTATCATAAATGGAAGTGCTCATTGGTGTGACCTGCTGGGAAAATCAGGAGGGAAACAGTGAGAATTGCTGCCATGCCATTACTGTGGAGGGATATTTAGAGATGTAATGAGGCCAAATCTTCTGTTTCCAGGAAACAGAATAGTGCGATGTACAGAAATAAATAACCCCTGGAGCAGTGCGTCCCTCACCTTTGCAGTTCTGGATAGAAAGCAAGTTGTCAAGTATGCTTGTCTGCCATGAAACTTTCATCTACTAAAAGACTGATTGATTGAAATTGACTACTAAAATTTAACAACAGGCAGCCAAGTAAAATCTATAGCCTGTGTGCATTCAGCAGCAGGGGCTGCAAGGCAAAACACTCACGACTTTTTTTTTTTGGTAGCCAAAGCACCTGTGATTAAATCACCTTGTCAGAGAAGATTTCATCCATGATTTAAGCTATAAATGTGGATTTAAATCCCGTCTTGCAGACTACATGCTATATGTCATTCAATTTGCAGATTTCTGTGGAAATCCTGTGTGGACGTGCCTATGCAGGGATGTCTAGATTGAGCTGAACATCTAGTTCAGCTCATCCAGTTCACCTAGTGCAGTCAATGGGGATCTAAGGAAGGATTCAGATGGCCTCATGTAGGCATCTAATGCCACCAGCACCCTGAGATATCCCTCTAGGCAGCATCAGCTATTCTAAAGGACACATGTTTCTTGCAGATTCTGGGTCATATCTGTCAGCCCTGCAGGTCCTGGCTACCCTAAAGCATCTTAAAAGGCACTGGACACTGATAAGAAGGCAACTAAATCCCATTCCACTGACAGTAATGGGAGCTCAGATTTCCATGTAAACACAAATATTCAGATGTGTAATCTGAGATGAGTCCTACCCTATAAATCCACGAGACTTCTAGTAACAGTGCAGTGGCTCCTAAGCGCTTCTAATTTCAGCTATTGGCTTTTGCTCTGAAACTCCAGGTTCAGTCCCACCTGCCTGGTTCACAGAGGTGACCTCCATGCACGCCTTAAGCAGAAATGACCCAATCAAGCCTGTATTAATAGCAAATCAGGATGATGGTATTATGACCTGCACACAAAGCCACAGTGAAACATCTGCAAGCCCAAGATGGTCACACCTGTCTGATCTGCAGAGATTCATGATCAGCAGAAGTCCCAATCGGATATAAAGAGTGAATCAAGGGAAAAATCTCACCATGTAGCCAGTTTAACTCATGTTTTTCCAAGTTTTGAACTGAACAACTTAACACTGAATGTCTTTCCCAGAGACAAACAGGCCACACAAAGGATCACTGCCCTTGCAATAGGCATGGAGATCACCTTGAGAAAAGGCCTGTGTTGGTTCTGGATTAGAAATGAACCCAGTACAAATAATCTGTATGAAAAAGAAAGTCTTCTAGCCACAGATGAGAGAACCCTTTCCAATAAAGGCGCACAGATAAATCCTCCATAAACAAACATAGAAAGCCTACATTTTGTTTGAATAAAGCTCCAAGAAGACAGGAATAATTTATAAATGAAATTGTTCACAGAGTCTGCAAGGTCCATTATCTCGCAATAGTTACAAAACCTTGTTTAGAGACACTTGCACTTGTGCCAAGTTCACGGAGGTAGATCTGTATGGGGACAACATCAAAACAAAAAATGACGGAAATAAAAGCATTGTAATGAGTGGTCAGCTTCAAGGTGGCAGAAACACTGCACAAACATACCATCAAGCCTTCAAATGTTCTCTTATCAAAATGACGGGGGATAATTTTCTGAAAAGTGAACTTGACAGTTTTCAACATTTGAAAGGAAGCTCTACAATCTTTTACTTTTTTCTTTGTGCATGAGTATTTCAAATTAAAGTTAAGATAAACTTAATCTATAAAATAATGATAAAACGAAGTTATGTATTTAATTGGTTCTCCAAAGAAAGTTTTCAAATTTTCATTCCAAGAAATCTACATTTTAGGATGCTAGTTTTCCCCGATTTATGTGTTTTCAGCACTATACAAGAATGCAAACACATCCACATATTCTCCTCAAGACACACACACACATGTACTTACTTTTTACATGTGTCCTTTCCATAGCTGGAAACAGAACCAGGTCCATAATACTGAAGCAGTGTTCAAAGGTCTGAAATAACCCTTATATACGTGTATTTTGGTTTTTGTCATGGAGGGAGAACTTTTGCATCTTGATCTCATTAATTTAGGCTTGAATGACAAAGATCATGCAGCAGACACACAGCTATCAGCTACTATCTTTCAATATACACTTAAAAACTAACCTGCAAAGACAAGTGGGTACACACACGCGCGCTCTCTCCCCGAAGTCACTTTTACTGTTCTCTAGCATATTTGTGAACAATTTCCTCTGAAAAGTGTTAATACCTTATTCTACAGCAGTTGAGCACAAGGCTATCTGTAGCTGGTTTACATGAGACCTCTAGGCAAGAAGATGTCTTTGGTAGTCAATGCTGATAGCCATATTATGAAGTTGTCTGAAGTGTGACAATGACCAGAGAGGAAGTTTGATTCATGCTTCAAAACGGCATGAGGTTTCATAAATCCTCTCAAGTGAACTTTGCTTTGGCCAGTTGGGACTGACCAATAAACCCCTACAATGTAAGAAAGCTCAGAGGAGACAGGCAGGGTGAGGTGCCCGTGGAGCTCCGGGAATAATGCAGGGTGTGACTGACCACAGCTGCTGCAAAGAAGCGGACCTTATCTCAACACCAAAGGGACAGGAGGGTGGCTTTTGTTATAGATAAACACCTCTCAACAATAGCGCGGATCAAAAAGAACTTTGAAGACTGCAGCGGGCTTGAGCTGGCTTCAGCCTATATATTCCTTCGCAGTGACTGGGGATGCCCAGTGTCATGATGGTGAGCATATTATAAAGCCCAGTAACGAGTACCACATTGGTATCGTGATTGAACTGTGTATTGCAACTGCTATATTTTCCGAAGTGTAACTTAGATTTCTATTGTCTTTTCAGGATATTTTGTGTCACACTTCTAAATCGGAACATCAAATATCTCCAAATAAGTAAATTTTTCATTAGACATCATATCCTCCACATGTGGAATGTCTAAAAGAACCTGGTCAGAAGGTAACGGACTCTGACACCAAACAATGCCTGTCCAGGAGAAATAGTGCAAACTTATGTCGGATGTGCTGGATACGATTTGGTGTGGTGTATCAGAGCGTACTGCGTTTGGCTGGGATAAATTTCCTCATAGTAGCTTGTATCAGGTTATGTTTTGGATTTGTGATGAAAATAGGGTTGATAACACAGGGATGTTTTAGTTATTGCAGAGCTGTGCTTACACAGAGTCAAGGGCTTTTCTGCTTCTCACACTGCCCCATCAGCGAGCGGGCTGGGGGTGCACCAGAAGCTGGGAGGGGACACAGCCGGGACAGCTGACCCAAGGGATATCCCACACCGTATGACGTCATGCTCAGCAATAAAATCTGGGGAAGAAGAAGGAAGCGGGGGGATGTTTGGAGTGATGGCGCTTGTCTTCCCACATAACGATTAGGCATGAAGGAGCCCTGCTGTCCTGGAGATGGCTGAGCCTGTCAATGGGAAGTAGTGGATGAATCCCTTATTTTGCTTTGCTTGCACGTGCAGCTTTTTCTTTACCTATTGAAATGTCTATCTCGACCAACAAATTTTCTTACTTTTTCCCCTCTCTTCCTCATCCTACTAGGGGGGAGTGAGAGAGTGGCTGTGTGGTGCCTACCAGGGTTACACCACGACAAAGAGGTTCAACAAGGAATAAGAAAGGAAGACCACTTTTCATAACTTCCCAGTTTTGTGCTGTTGTAAGTGCTGGAGAAGCCTCTAGCAACAGTAGAAATTATGGCAATCTCCAAGTGATGTCAGGTTAGTTGGAGGCTTGACTAGCATCTTTGAGGAGTTGTGTGGTGGGATCCACCTCTGGATACATTCCTCACACATCCACCAACACATTCCTTAAACCAGAGCTTCCCCAGAGACCTGAGAAAATAACACCAGAGTAGCATAAGCCAGAATTTGTACAGGCGGGAACCAGCACCGCTCAGCATCAGGAGGCTTACACCATTTCTGTGAGACAACAGCCTTTCACCATACCACCAAGTGACCATAATGAGGGCAAGGAATCAACCTCCACCTCAGGAGGATACAGTTACCAGCGGGGACAAATCATTTTTCCATTCCGTGTATCCCAGGACTTCATGAAATGAAATGCATGACATCTACTCTACCCTCTCTCCTTTACTGGGCTGTCTGAATAGCCTTAAGCAACATAAATGCAAATTCCAACCTTCAAAGTGACCGAAAAGTAAGAAAGAGGAGGCAAAAAAAAGAATGCAATTCTTACACTGATACAATCATCACAGTAGCACTGGGCACCCTCCTCCTAGTTTATTTTTTGGACAAAGTTCCAGTTTTCAGATAAATCATCTTTTGACAAGATCTTAAAGATTGTGAGGCCAAACAGGTCAACGGACCAGAAAGTGGGATCAAAAGATTTCCATGGAGACCAAAAGCGAGTAGGATTAGATGTAAGTCAAGACTAGTAGTCTTGAGTGGAAACGTACAAGATCGGAAAGTCAAAGGATGTGAAGGGAAGCACGACAAAACCCATGGAATATCAATGTGTACTGAGGACCTTCCTCTGAGATCCCATAAAAATTCAAGCCATGACTCAGTGTGCACATTATACAGGTATATAGAATCACAGCCATCCGGTCATCCAGGACATTAATGTAATTTTAGCCAAACCATATCAGAAGATTACAACATCAAGAACATATTCAGCTCAGTCACTGTAGAAAAATCCCTCCATTTCAACCAATTACTCTTATATATGAAAGCATAGTAATAAAATAAAATTCTTCTTCAAGTCCACAAATAAAAACAGGCATTCCCATCAAGCTCAAAAGCTACACCCAAGCAATTATGAAGGTGTTACCCACAGAATTTTCAAGGAAACAACGCCCAAAAGTGAGAGTGACTTATATTGCCTTCCACCCCTGAAAAAGTACCGCTTGCTTTAAATCTCTTCAGACTGAATTTACAATGTCATTCACTCAGCAATTCAGTGAAATTACACATACACGAAATTTTCAAAAGCATTTTACGCCATCTGTTTGGGATACTTAGAGTGAACATATCTGGGGGGTGAAGTTCGTAATTATAGGGGACAGAAATTAACATATTGGACTAATTAACAGCATCTTCTGGAAAAGAGACAAGGAAGAAAATCAATTACAAAACTTTAATGTTTACTGTTCTCCCAGCTATAAATAAAGATTATTCAGCGTGGCTCTCCTTGGGGTTTTTTTGTTGGTTTTCTTCCCCTTCTAAAAGATGTTATCTGCACTGTGTCAAAGAATGGGAGCCAGAGGAAAGACTCAGACACTGCAGACTCTGTGTTCTGGTTCTGTACATCCATGCTGCTGAATGGAGCACGCCACTGTTTCAGTGTGATACATCCTTATTGTTACGGGGGTTCAAAAGGAAGGATGCACAGAGCTCACCGCACATCAAAAATGAGAATAGATTTAGTCACAGGATCTTATTACCCTTGGATCCCTTTAAGAAAAAAGCATTTAATTTCTACTCCAGTTTAGATCCCATTTTAGGATGAAATCATGCTTTGGACCAACCAGAACTTTACTGACTATGAAGAAGAGATTGCAGACCTCCATTTCTGATGAGAAGACTCCTAGCTGAATAGTCCAGATCATTTTGAAGACCCTCCAATTGTCATGGAAGACAAAAGGAATATGTGGTGGTCAGAAGCACCATGTTGATGACCCACCACACTGAGAAAAGTACGTCAGCTCACGTTAAGCAAAAAACTGAACTTTTGTCCTTATTATGTCCCAAAGTTAGCTTCATGCTTATGCCTGAGTCTGGGCTTATTTCCAACCGATGTGACCATGAAGCCGTTTAGCATTTTACTGTAGCTATAAGCCCATGCTCAAAGCAGAGTTCACAGGATCTTGGAGCATGCTGCAGAAAGGGCTACAAGGGTCACAAGCATCATAGAAGCATAGAATCACAGTATCGGTGAGGTTGGAAGGGACCTTTAAGATCATCAAGTCCAACCATTAACCTACCCTGACAAAAACCACTTCTAAACCATGTCCCTAAGTACCACATCTACCCTTTTCTTAAACACCTCCAGGGATGGGGAATCCACCACCTCCCTGGGCAGCCTCTTCCAATGTTTAATAACCCTTTCAGTGAAAAAATGTTTCCTGATATCCAATCTAAACCTGCCCTGACATAACTTGAACCCGTTTCCTCTTGTCCTATCCCTTGTCCTCAGGGAGAAGAGCTCAGCCCCCATCTCTCTACACCCTCCTTTCAGGTAGTTGTAGAGGGTGATGAGGTCACCCCTCAGCCTCCTCTTCTCCAGGCTGAACAACCCCAGTTCCCTCAGTTGTTCCTCGTAAGGTTTGTCCTCCAGACCCCTCACCAGCTTCGTAGCCCTTCTCTGGACAGGCTCCAACACCTCAATGTCCTTCTTGTAGTGAGGAAGGGGAAGGTATGTTCTAGAAAAGCTGCATGTTGGATTGTCTCTATGTAACAATCAAGTTTCTTTATTTTCAGACCTTTACCTTTTTGATCAGTGATACTTTACAGCAACAGAA
This sequence comes from Rhinoptilus africanus, assembly GCA_013400135.1. Taxonomy (NCBI): domain Eukaryota; kingdom Metazoa; phylum Chordata; class Aves; order Charadriiformes; family Glareolidae; genus Rhinoptilus; species Rhinoptilus africanus. Next base: position 171,911 of record VXBO01012495.1, read on the forward strand.
GAGAGGCTTCTGTGACTTCTCTCTTCCCTTTTCATATTAAAATCTATTATAGCAGTTGCACTCAGACTGAGAAGATACCCTGTGTTCATGCATCATGCACATAGCCCAGAAAATTAATTTTTTGTCAATGGTTGAAAGTAAATTGTTTGCCAACTTCTAAGACAGACTGGTGTGAAATTTGTTTTTTGTTCAATAGAAGTTCTGGACAAGGAAAAATACCTTATGAATTAATGGCAAGTTTTATAATAATATTTACAAAAATATGCAAAAGGAAAAGAACACCTGAAAGAAATGTCCAAAATTATGGAAGATTTCACAGAACCTCATCTATCTTTCCTTTGTTTCCAGCTACAGAATGAAATAGATGGTCATTAAAGTTTATACAAGGAAATATGCCACATGAGGCAGAGTTGCTCCCTGGAACACAATGGCACGAGATGCAGAGCTCAGGCTAGATTCATAATACAGGTCAACACACCTATTTATATGCAAATCAAGAGGCAGTTAAGGCAACACAACTTTCAGACTTCAGTCTGATCAGCTTACCTAGATCAGCTTATTGTCCTTCAGGAATTGATACAGTCAGAGTAAAACACAATTGATCTAATATATTATACAGAAAGATTTTTTCTTCCTCGAGTTTGATTTCCTTTGCCATTTCTCAGGGTGGGAGAACTGTCTGAGCTGAATGATAATAACTACATTATTACAAGATATTTCAAACCCCTCCCTCTACGAAGATTTACTGGGGGAAAGAGAAGTGAAGGGGAAAGAAGTGAACTTCCTTTTTCCCCCAGTAGCATCGCTAATTGCAGCACACCCCACCAAGTCATGTCACAGAGGAGCAGCTCCAAGTGTGCTTCTCCCACTCCTGAAGCAAAGCTGGATCCAGTTTCTCATCACTTACAGTGTCATTTTTGTGCTTGTGCATTTTAGCCAAGAATCAAGCACAAGAATCAGCGCTTTGCCCTGCTTTCAAAAACTGGTATAAGGAAAGCAAAGGCACCATATCCCCCGACTCCTTCCTGTTATTTGCCCTTCCAGAGGGTAGGTGATATGCCCTTCACTCCACTGCCAGTGCCTCTGAGTGCCCCTGCCCCACCTCTTTGTCAGAAAAGCCTTCTGTCCTAACCGAAAAAGTCAAGAGTCAGGTTTTGGAGACTTGACGGTGGGATCAGGAAACAGAAACGGTAAAGTCTTGTGGTTAAACATACAAACTGTGTTTTGACTTGAAGAACTGGTGTTTTTCATGGTAAATACTCCATTGATCCAACTGAAATGACCCAAGGTTCATCCCTAGCTTACGTCAGCCGCCAGCCTGGTCATAGCACCCAAGTTTCTAAAGCAAATGCCGCACAAGGGCTGGATTTTCCTAGCACATCCACCTGTCTTCACCTACCCAGCCTGAATGTCCCATGCTGCGCTTGGAGAAATGCAGCCAGCCTTTGGCAATGAGTCTCAAAAGTCTGGATACAGACACTTTAACTGTACTAACCTTCAGCTGTCCTATCAGTCAGGGAGTATTGTCATTTTAGCAGATTAAATAACAAAAAAGGGCTGTCACTATAAGTTCACCTGCAGCTCTTTCCAGGTGTGCAAAATTCAAACGTTTCTTTCCATTTCACACCAGTGCGCATTGTTGACAATGAAAACCCAAGGCTGGAGGTACTATGTTTATCTCAGCAGGAAAAGATGTTCCTGGAGCAAGGACACTTTGAAAACAGATCCCACAGTAACAAGAAGCCAACAAGAAATGGAGAAATAAATACCTGTGACATTGGCGCGGGCTGACAAAGCTTCACAGTATTTTTCCAGCAGAACAGACAAGGGCAGGTTCACAGAAGATTCACAGTGGAGAACTATCTGGATGAAACAAACCAAAACAAACAGTGAAGCAGCAGCATAGAATAGATTTTCTTATTCACAACTACAATAATCCACAGCACTTCAACAGTAGTTCCCATTCATAACTGGTTCAGGTATAGACAACCCCTCATGACAAAGATTTATGGTTATACTTGCTTAGCACCATGACAGCAGATGAGATTCATCTGACTAAATGTAGGCATCTACAAATGAAGCACCTATTCTGGACCTCTTCTTGTGGGTGCTGGTCAATAGCATTAACAAAGCTCAGAACACAACTTATCTCACCTAACAGTAGAGCCTAAAATAGAGAAGATGAATCACATCCCATTAAAGATCACGTTTGGAATTTTTTCAACTAACTTTTAATGGTTATATGGATGCTAAAGATCCTTACACGGTTATCATAGAACACATTCAAGAGAGACAGCAATTGGCAAAGGGAAATTGAGAAGTCTTGAGGAAGGTGCTTCCATTGACTGTATAGGAAAAGTACAGTCATCCCTATAAGGTGATCCTTGGCTCTTTTTAGCCAGTAAAAAAGACACAAGTTTCGGATCCTCAGAATTCAGAGTGCTGAGCCCTCCACTGAAGGTAAATATTAGTGAGAAAGAGAGCAGTAATATAACATGGGCAGTTCAAGAAAGCTGCAGCTTCAGTACAGGGTAATAGTACATCCCTAAGCAAATTTTAGGAAATATATATTTAGAGTTGAATCCAATTCACACTCAAAAAATGAAATTACTGAAGTGCCCACTGCAGACAGAGGAGAGAAGCCCACAGAACTGTACATCTCAAGGTACAGCTGAGTTGGGATACTGCCTGGGGCAAGAGAAGCTCTTGAAAAGTCCTTTAGGAAGGGCAGAACTAAATATGATAAGAAAATTCAGGAGTGACACATCATTGACAGAAACTTCCATTTTCAAACTATGAAACAAAATCTTCCAAACTGTTTCTGAGGGGATATAAAGCTGTGGTAACACACAAAATGCAGTTGCTTTTCTATTTATTCAGAATGACTCTAACATAATACAGGAAGCTTTCACCCCGGGAAACGACCATACTCATTGAATGTTGATGTTACATTTCAGTGCTTTAAGATGTGTTAAGTGATTGCAGAACCCTTTTTATGTCACTGAATTCCTTGTCACTTAATAAGAAGTGGAATAAATGATCATGACAATAGAATTCATCAGCAATGTTGGTCTCTAAAGAACAACTGTTCTTTGTACAATACCATTTCTACCTGTTTCTCACTTCACTGTTATTTTACAAAATAGAAAGTCTTGAACAAAAAGCCTTTCTCAGACTTCATTCTTTTCAAATAAACGCCACGAAGTTGCTGATTCTCCTCCAGGGAGACTAGAACTCTTGCCTCCCGTAGCAAAGCATCCCAGGGTACTGACCATGCATGGTCAGGTCAAGGAGACAGAGGAAGGCAATGGCTCTGTTCTGCAGCCAGGGCAGATGCCATCTTACAAGGCACAGAACTCCAGCCCAGCCTGGCAGAAAGCAGACTCCGTAGTGGTCATGTCTCATGTCAGACCCAGTCACGTGAGTTGACATAGCAGAGGCATTTCTTCCCTTCTGCCCCTCCACCCTTCTGCTACCTCACAGGCCGAAGCACTGTCCTCACTTCAAAGAAGAAACTTGAGACATCTCCATGTACTGTAAATACACTGGATGTTCAGCTGTCTGCTTCATAAGATGATGGGAAAGAACAGACAGAGGTCAAGCTCAGCACAGCGTGTGTAGGAACAAGAAAGGTTAAATGTCACATTTGCTTCAGGGTCAGCTTAGGTTCATCTGGCAAGAGGCAAAAGCGCCTTCCACATATTATGTTACTTTTGCTTTCATTTTCCCTGCACTGACCACGGCGAACAGCTCTCTTGTATGTGATACTTTTAAAAAATTTATTTAAAGCAGACAAACCCCAAAAGCCTAAAAAACACTCTTAAAAATAATAAAGAAGAGCAAAAAACCCCCATCATTTAAGTAATGAAGAATTTTAAAGATAATAACTGGGTTTGTGATTGCATATGTATTTTGAAATATTAGTTGCTTTGAGTGACTAAAGTACTCAAACTGCATTTCTCTTGACAGCTACTATTCCATGACCTCTTCCCACCAAATCAGTTCTACAGTCTCACGCGTTTATCTGAAACATGCACAGAAATGTCTGTCTTAATTTCTTTGTGCCGCTGTGGACATTTATGAACAAATAAAAAAATGCACTGAGACAGAGATTAAGGTGAAAAGAAGTCCTTTCCTTTCTAAGCAGAGGCACCAACTAATAGTCTGCAGGCCAGTTCTGACTCTTCAGGACAATATATGGAGCCTTTGGTCAACTTCCTCTTCAGATCTGAGAGGACTTTCAGAAAAGGAGTGGATGAACTCTTCTAGTATGTCACTGTCTGTGTATCTCATGCCCATTTCATTAGACCTTTCCCCTCGGCCATGGTCACTGCTCTTTATTAAATCCATGAAAGGTCTTCATCTCTGTCAGAGGGCATGCAACTACGAGACACAATCAGAGGAACTCACCAGAAGATGACCTCTAGATACGGGGAGGGCAGATGAAAAGGGCAACAACCTAAGAGAGAGTAACGTATTGCTACCTTACGTTGTTAGAAGTTGCAAGGCTATTAGCAGTGTGTGCTCCTCTGAAAATAGAAGGCTTCCAATCTTGCAAACATACATTTATGCAGAATTTTTTCTTTGTCACACAAGTACTCTCATAAATTACTAACATGAAGTCATAAAACCACATATGCAACATCATCATGATGCATGCAATATGCCTCAATGGATATATACGGAGAGCTCTGGGCACAGACAAATATCTGACCCTTGACAGTGTTGCCCCCCCTCAGTTCCTACCAGAATTTGTGGTTATTTCATGCAGATTAGACAGGACTTGTAATTTAATTTTAAAACCAATTAGCATAAAGTCCTGGTTTAAAAGATTGTTGTGTTCCACTAAGTAGTGAGATATATATATATAAAACACATGAATACTGGTACTGTAATTCACCTGCATTGGAGAGGTTGTTTTCTTCTCTCAAACATGTAAGAAATGGCTACGGTAATATAAACAAGCCCTCAGAGTTATAAATAGGATCCCAAACTGTCAGTATAAGCATGGGGCTACCACAGAGATACAATTGACAGCATCTTGTAAGTGTAAATATCTAGCAATAAGAAGCAGCAAAACGGATGAAGGCAGCATGACTGAAAACCAAAGGAAAGATTCGAAGTGGAAAAGGATGAGACATGACAGTGCAACATTCATTATATCAAGATCGGGGAGGTAAGCTCGCAGGCAGCGAATGCTGCCAAACATGGACAGATGTCTACACCCAGCTTTCCCGTTCTCACATACGAATTCCTAGATACCATATTCTAGTTGTCTAATAAAAGTCAGCTTTTTAGAAAAAGCTGCTATTACCTCCCTGTAAAACATCTGCTGGTGGTATGTTGAACAAAAGCAGAGGTGCTGACATCTGAGACATAGTCTCAAAGTAACAGAGCAAAAACTCTCCCTTTAAAAAAAAATGTAGTATCTAGCACTTACAAGGTCCTAGAGAAATCCATCCCATGGAAATATAACAGCATCTCATCAGAAAGCCAATTGCAGAAGAGCAGTGGGATTTAACTCAAATAGCTCAGACTTCAAAATAAAGAGAGAAACAGCTTAGCTCGTCACCAAGGGATTCCTCTGCAAGTCAGGAACAGAAGTAGGAATTTTTCAGATGCAGTTTATCTGCCACATTTTACATCTCTACATTGAAATGAATCAGTCCCTGACCTCCGCTGACTGCATCGCCTGGGTCTCACTCACTACAAGGACAGAACACTTAAATGAATCATTCCTAAATTTTCTTTAGACAAAAGGAGAGGTAAAAACATTAGCAGAGGTGATGTCTACAGAAGACAGGAACACATCACCATCTTACACAATTATCTGGAGTACTACCGTTTTCTTCCTTTTACTGAGCAAGATGAAGTGACCTTCCAACACCAAAGTTCTGTAGTTATCAACCGCAAAACATGTGCTCAGTCCACAGTTGATAAGAGAATGATCCATCTCACATCTTTCTAGACACATAAGGTCTCAATCTAAACTAGCATCTGTGCTCCTTATAAAGTCAAAGCACTTTCCCCTCCTGACTCGACATCTATGGTAATGGCCTGGATCATGTTCGGAGGATGCTTATTCCTACCCATCATTTCTGGGGAGCAGCACTACTGCTAACACTCCTCCTGCGCCCCTTTCCAGGGTTTCTGTAAAGCATCTGGGAGTGCTGAGGCCTTAAGTTCTACCTCGTCTCAGCATCAAGAGTTCAGTGAAATTGCCTTCAGCACACAGAAAGTGGCACTTGGTAGCTTTGCCCTGTAACTCAAAAAAAAAAAAAAAAGAGAGAAAAGAAATCCTGGATTTAATTTTTAGTTCTTCAACTAGACAATAAATTAATTTGAGAAATACTCCTGGCTCAAAGGTAACCTTATTAGGTTAAGATTGCCAAATGTATCACTTCTACAATGAGATCAAGTGCTCACCTGAACATTTGGGAAAGACTGTCTCAGGGCAGGGGTCCAATTAAATGCAAAAACTGTTAGTTTGTGTGCTCAGAAGCTCAGTTTAGGGAAACACAAGCATCTAACTTCACTGTGAAAATATAGTTAGTGAAAGAGCTCAATGTATCAAAATCAAAGCAAATCCCAGACTTCCCCGACAAAATCCATACTCTGTTTGAATGCAGGTTCCTGGGCAGGTGGGCATCTGGGAAGTTTTACAGGGGTTCTTGCCATCGCCAGTAGTTGTGTGTGAAGAGATGCTTTGGGAAAAACACGAGGTATTCAGTGGAATGCACTTGTAACAAATGCCAGCACTCATCTGAGCTGCTCTTTCTCTCTAACAAGAGATGGCAGTACATGGGAGAGAGCGAGGAGAGACTGAATATTTGCTGACTACTAATCACCTGAAGGAATATGCACAACCAGGAGAGTGAAGAATGCTCCTTAAAGAACAGCCTAGGAGAGGAGGGGAAGGCAATCTTTTCTGTGGCCAGGATGGATTTATATCCACTGTCGTGCGGTTACTTCATACACAATATGTATGCAAAAGAGATGCTTATTAAAGGATAGCGCTAAGAGAGCCAGCATGGTGGAAATACTTTGCTTGTTGAAGAACCAAAAAAGGTCAGTCCTCTGCTTTAAGATATCTTTGGCCTTTCTCAACTCAGTAACTTAACTTTGCTAGTGCAGCAGCATTTGGCAGTATGCAATCGTTTGGCTCTGCTTCGCCAGAAAAATAATTTCCATTTGTGATGGAAGGTCTAAATGCAAGTTTTCACAGGAGCCTGCAACCTGAAACCTGAGCCAGCTAAGGTTACAGTAAAAGCAAAGACCGCTAGCACAGTTCAAGGAAAACAGTTTCCTTTTTGAGTCATCATTCAGCTCTTTCAACTCCCTGTCCTCACTTGTCTCTAAGTCAATCCAAGCAGCTAGATAAAATAGTACTACAAGATAGTGAGCCCCAAATGATCCAGGAGACATTGCTCTATGATCTCTGAGGCCAGCATGTATTCTGCAGCTCTTCCAAGAAGTCTGGAGAAAGAGAATATAAGTCCGTATGGAACAGGAAGTAAGACCTCAGTTCAATAAAGCAACCAAACGCACGCTCAGTTCTAAGTTTGAAATGAAATTCACCTTTATTCAGAAATAAATTAAAAAAACTCAAGCATCTGCTACACTGAGACCACCACTGAACTTCACTGTTGTCTTTGAAACTCGGAGATCTGCCTTCATTAACCATCTGCCTGCGTGCTCTGTTGAATAAGGGTGGAGAGGGGAGGTTCTTCACCCACTAAAAGCCATGAACGTGCTAAGGGGCTTTCTGAGTCACAGCATACAAAGCAAAACCGTTTAAGGCCACCCACGAGCTGGACTCCATGCCCTCCAAAAGCAGCACAAGATATTAAAAAGGAGCAAAATAGCATTTGAATCACAGGCTACAGCTGCCTTCTAATAAAATTATTTAACGGAAAGATTTTTCAATTTCACACCCTTGAAGAGTTTTGTTCTTCATTACCCCTATCTGTGGAAATCATATCCAGAATTTGGAAGGGGAGCAAGCCCTTCGCAGTAGTCTTGCCTTCATCTCTGCCCTTTTCCTAGCTCTTCACACCGAACCTCTGACTAATTCTTCCCTGCTCTTTCCACCCGATTCACATTACTATGAATCTCCGCAGCGGCTCAAATGTGATTCACCTCACTCACCTGTTTCAGAAGACATTGCTTTAGGCTCCCTAATCCTCAGTGGAGGAAGTAAGCACTATCAAGGAACAATCCACTTCTGCTTTAAACATGTACTTTAGGACAAGGTGACTTAAGCACTGGAGACAGAATACACAGGGAATCCAGAGTAGCTCCAGTTTAAAAGTCACATTGACCCAAATGAATGCCAGTATCTCAGCTACCTCTCCCAGGCAAACTTTCATCTACCTGCATAGCTTCTGCAAAGATCATTCACCCATCCATTGTCACCACACTGCCACTACACTTCAAAGCCACCCTTCACAGGCTCTCTCAATTCTAGCTCATCAAATGTGAGCTCCTAAGCTTTGTTTTTCAAGTCTCCGCCAGCACGCTCCCACCTGAAAAAGGCAAAACCCTATCTCCCATTCTTGATCAAGACTTTACCAGCTGGTGATATCTGCTCTCCCTGTCCATAGGATGTCAGCAATGGTACCTCTACATCCTCCATAAAATGCTCCTTTGACCCAAGACTTGACGATACTTCACTGCAGATGACCAGTGTCACCTCACTCATTCTTAATTCTCTTCCTCTCCGTCCACTGTGTCTTCCTTAAGCTGCTAACTCTTGGGCTACAGCCCACTTTTTTTTTTTTTGTTATTTGAAAAGAACATATCACAGTGAAATTTAACTCCAAGACTGGAACAAGAGAAGGTCTAGCAACAGTCTGTCACTACCTGAAGGGGAATTATGGAGGAGTCAGACTCTACTCAGAAGTTGACAGCAAAAGGACAAGAGGCAGGCATCATTCCCAAGTTGCAGCAAGAGAAAATCTCACAGGACATAAAGAAAATATTGTGCACCATGACAACAACTGAACATTGGAAAAGAGCTTCAGAGGTGTTGTGAAAAGAAGTTAAGAGATGTTGTGAAATCTCCACCTTTGCAGATTTTCACAACTGAACTGGATGAGGCCCTGAGCAACACGACCTAGTTTTGGGATTAGCCCTGCTTTGAGAAGGAGGCTGGACAAGAGACCTCTAGCAGTCCCTCTCAGCAGACTGTTCCCTGGATGTCCTCGTCCACAAAACAGGGAAAGACCAGGAGCACAATGCTCCTCTAAGTAGCCCTGGGACCTGGAACTGAGAAAGCAGAAAGGTTATGCCTGTGATGGCCACACTACAAAGTACAGCCACTGGTGCCGGCTCACGGGCCATGTCTCTGCTTCTGTTGGCACGAGCCTCCTGAAACCCAAGCTATGTCTGGGCTGTGGGAGTCTGCTACTGCCACTCAAAGGGAATCAACACTTTAGTCCATGCACTGAGATGCCCGCTATCAGAGCCTGGCTGGCAGCCCTGCAGGCAACCTGTTCGGACTCATCAGCACACTTCCTTTTATTCACTTTCAGCTCCTTTCCTCCTTCCTTTCCACTGGAAAAGCCACCTCTGCTAGAGGACAGCACTCCCAAAACTAAGGCAGCACAGAGAAAACAGCAACCTGAAGGCCTCCCACGTCCCAGGAAAGTGGTTAACAGCAAGAGAGATTATCCCAAAGCCCTCAGGGACAGGTGGCTCCCTTCCAATTCTCTGGCACTTCAGCTACTATTACCAGGGCAAGGGTTTAGCATTGCAGTGAGGACAACTAATGTATTTTAATCTCCATCTGCATTGCTCACTATTTACTTTCCCGGCATACACAACCCAGAGTGGATAGTTATTCAGCCAGGATTACGCAAAAGTTTACAGAGCTTTAATTAGTTTCACTTTCTTACAGCTCTGTTGAAGAAGTACTTTTCAGCTCTAGAAATACCAAATGGATTTTCTTTCTTATTTAGTAAAAACAAGCCACGTTTCTGTACAAACACATGCCGTTAAGTTGATCATTCCCAGAGAAGGACAGCTTCCAAGTTCTCCACCCGTTTAGCTCCACAATAGAGCTGTCAGTCGGGGAACAAGACGTGCACCGGCAGGAGCAGCACGTTCCCGGCACCTGACTCCCAACACAGGCTCGCTCGCCCAGCAGTGAGGTACTCGTGAGCTGGAGGTCAGGACAGGGTGTCAAAAGCAACCTCTGTGAACTGGCTTTCTCAGAATGCCACCATCGCTGCCACAGCACTTCCCAAACGGCACAGCCTTTGCCAAGATCATGCAGAGCCGGCAGAACTTCTGCTTGTGAGAGCCAATCCACATGATCCCAGACTCAGCGAACTCATCAGTATTGAGGAAAGCATGATGTGTTACACATCAAAGAGCACTACACGAGGCACCTAACAATTATCCCCACACTGGCACCAGAAGCTGGAAATGAAACTTTCATACATTTGGATATGACTGATGGAATTCAAGCAGACGTTCATTCAAAGAAGACGACTTGTTAGACGACTGATCACAATGACTAGCTTCTATTTGTCTTTTCTTGTAATATGGGCCATGGCAAAATTGACCCAACTCTTCAGAGAAGAAAAAATAAAACACATAAAGCTCACTCACAACCTCAAATCAAATATAGCTATTGTCAAAGCTATTAAGATTAAAAAAAAAATAATAAAGGATTAACAGTAAAAGCCAGTAATTCTGTAAAAAGAGGTAGTTTGGTAAAGCAAACCAGCAGGAAGTGTTTAGTTGTCAAGACTGGTTGTTATGAGTAGAAAGATAAGGAGGCAAAGACAATGTTTGTGCAGTGCTTTGATACACGTCCTTGCACATCTGCGGGAGGCAAGGAGGTGACATGTGGCTCGCTGGACAGCTCCGGCTGTACACCCAAGAATTAACGTTTGCACTTTTGGGAAGATCAGACTACATTTGGGATGAAATCTAGTGCAGGTGAAAAGAAAGAAGGACACGTGCATGATCAAGATTTGATCCACCCATTTCAATTTATAGACACAGAGCGTAAAAGGAAATCCCTGCAGAAATGTCATTTACTGTATAAAATTTTAATCTAAAGGAAATCAGCTTTTCCCCAAAGACTCCTTCTTGGGTTTCCCTGAAGTCTCCTTTGCAGTGCTGCAAACCTGAAAGGGATATAAACCAGAAAGGATCAAATTCAGCGGGGTGTGTAGCCTGTTCTTAGCACCCACATTTCTTCACCCCCCCTCCTCCCCAAAAATAAAATCTGCAGAACTATTAAAAAAAATACAGAAATGTGCAAATGTTTGTTCTAATATAATATTTTCAAAATATTTGGTTTGCTAATACATAGGGCAAAATGAAAATAAAAACAGAAACACACTTCCTTAAAAAGTTTATGTTATCCACCACCCTGTTTTTCTCATTGTGGATCTCTCAGATCATCACATCACCAGCAGGATCCCACAGTAATCTCCAACACAAAGAAAGGTGATTGCCGAGTTCAAAGCAATGAAGAGTTTGCCTTAGAGGAAAATGCCTCCCTCAGGCACTCATTGAGAGCACTGGGCAATGGGAGTACAGCATACTCCATCTAAGCTAATAAATCAAACAGTGCAAAGGTCTGTTTTAAGTACTTAATCGTTTATACTGTTAAATTTTTAGGATGGTTCCTGGCCACATTTTTGCCCCAAGCAATCTAGCGGTATCTCAAACAGTTCCAGGGAATGATCTGGGAGTTAGGCTGCGCCATGGACCATTCTCGATGGGCGGTTTGCACACCGTCTCCCCATTTTAGACGCTGAAGGAGCTTAATAGCATGGGCAGAAGCCACCCTCTGGCATTTGGCCCGAAGGCTGGAGAGCTGTCCTGGCAATTTTAATGTACTAATAGGGATATAACACATGAGACTGAAACTAAACTACACACCTGCAATGAGACACCTGCACTGTCTTCCTCCACCAGCTTCAGCAAAGCAGGGCTGGCGCAACCGCGCTCTGTCTTGCAATATGAAGGCCACAGAGTTTAGAGGATTTAATCATTACTTCTCCTCCGCTCTTGACAGAAGAGCAACATGTAAGCAGATGCCTTATATGAACAAAAGCTAAAGGCTGCTTTCTTTCTAGCTAAGGGCAGCTATGAATATCACTGAAATGTTTCATGGCAAAACTACCAGTTGGCCAACATCAGCTGCTCTTCCCTGCGTACAACTGCCTCCTTCAAACATCCAGTAATTGCCACAAGACGGCTACAGATCTAAACCCTGCCAAGGTACAACACCAGGAAAGGCTTCTCACGATGAGATGTTTATGCTGCATTAATTCACAGTAGGACTGAATTTTGGCAGTCTCAGACGTGGAATATTATTTAACTTGTCACCACTGGCTGATACACTCAAACTGCTCTGGCTGTTTTAACAGCTTCGTGAGAGTATAGGAATTATAACAAGCTTTGCTTTTGGTTTTGATGAATAATCCCCCCTCCTCCAAATTACGTGAATTCAGCAAGGACTCTATATCAAAATGTCAAACGATTCATTTGCCTTTGTTTTATGGTTTGTTTGTTTGTTTTTCACATTCAAGTAAACGCATTTTCCAGTGTATCATATATACAGGAACCCTTCAAGAGAACATAAATCTCAGAGCCCGCTGTGCAAGTCTTCACCCTTTCGCTGACCAGCCCTGTGCAATCTGACAGGTCATTTGCACCAGCATTTTCATATGGCAGATCTAATTCTGTACTAGAAAGTTGCCTCATTTCATAAGTGTTGCAAACCTGCAGTTCCCATAAAACACAATTGCTCAGCTGCTGTGAAAGCTTAAGCTTCCCTAATCGCGTAAGGGCCTGCTCCCACAAGCAAGCAGCTATGCCTTTTCTCAAATCCACAAATGTGAATAGAGCCATTGACTTCGAGTCAACTTTCAAGTGTTTTCAAGTTAAACAGGAACTTAAGAGCCTTGGATTTGAGCCAAAGTTTTAAAACAACGCTCTTAAGCTTCTTGGTGCAAGGTTTCGTCCAGCTGTAAAGCAGAGATACGGATTTACCAACAACGTTCATGGATGAAAACACCACACCCCCCCCCAAAGGACAGTAAAAGCTCTGCTTCGGCTACAACTGGAGCAACAAGAGCTGCTCTGCGCATGAGGCTGAAGATTGTCTTCCAACACATTATTTCCAAATGCTGCACAGGCGCACACACCATCTCTGTCAGACACACATATGCTACATCCAAACAAGCTCCTCTATATAAGCCCACTTGGAATACACTCCAAGAACGCACTTCTCTCAGACTAAACGCATTTTATGGAAACTTGAGGTTTTGGTTCTTAATCTGTGCTACATTTTTTTTTTTTCCTTATCTTTCTTTCAAGGCAGCTGTTTTGTTTTTAAAGAGCAACATAACTACCAAAATTTACAGAAATAATTTAAATGCAAAGTTACAGGGGAACTGGAAAATCATCCATAGATTACATCTAGAGAGGAAATGCACGACATTTTTTAATTCATTGGAAAAGAATTAGTCTGTCAGCTCTTGGTACCTGGGTACTTTTGATAACCTCACTGGCAAGAAGTTCCTCTCTCTAAACATAAACTGGAATGGTTTTATGGACCAAAATAAATCAATACAGGAAAACACAGCCTGGAAGAGAAAAGGGACTAAGAAACAAAGATTAGGAAAGACTGGTTTGGGATTGAAAACTGCAAGTGTGTAGAACCATGCCACCCTGATCCCATGTGCGCTGGTCTCTGACTGGGGAAAAAAGACATTGGTGGAGATGAGAAAATGTTCTTTGTCTTCTAAGAAAGTTTCTGCAAAGCTTTTAAGATTAAATTGTTTGTCTTTAGAGACTGTTGCTTTTCCTGACCTGGCTTCCCTCTATTTTTTTTTAAATTAGATAGAGAGGAAAAAAACAAACAAAGAAAGACAGAACATAAGGCAACAGATTTTCCTTCTTTATCTAAGGAAATGCTAAAGATGGCAAATCACACCACAGTCCAGAAGGATCGCTGCCACTTTTTTAATGCTGTGGGAACAGCCTTTTTGAATTCTGCGCAAGATCAGTGTACCTCTGGCTTAATCTCTCACATTTGCTTTGCAAGTATCAATTACTGCACTTAAAACGCTCACTTAAAACAAACCAACCACCAAAGAAGTCAGCCGGACTTAGGAAAGCTGTTTTAAGTCCAGTCTGCCACAGGCTGATCTCATCTCCACCTCATCCCAGCATCACCCAGGAAGCTTGGGATGAAGAGGGACCACGGGGAAAAGCCTCTCTTACGTTTCGCTCAAGAGAAACTGGGAGCAACCACTCAGATGGACACGTGGACTGCGCCCTGCCCTTCTCTGCTGATCCCTCAGGTGAAAGAGCCACCGATGCGGAGCACATGCTGCAAGGAGAGGCACCTGGGCAACAGCCTGAGGACAACGGGCACTAGCCATGGCCACCCACTGCCCCGCTGTAGTAGGCAGCGGCAGGAAAACCCCCTACCATCTGGGCAGGGAGCAGTCACCCCAGTGGGGTCCCTGCACTGGATGTTTTGTGTCAAGGAAAGGGGACGGGGAGGCGGCTGCTTCACAGAGAAGGGGACGCCAAGAAGGGCCATGGTTCAGCCCAGGGGCTTTGAGGGGACAGGGAGGTGAGCGGCCACGGGGTGTTTCAGCGTCTGGCGGGACCTGGGAGGGAGCAGGTAATGGAGCCCGGACGGGGTCTGTCGGCACCTCCAGACGGGCGGGTCCTGTGAGGGAGCAGGAAAGGGTCCCTGGACGGGGTTCGTCAGTGCCCGGGGACGGGCGGGACCTCAGAGGGAGCAGGTAACTGCCCCCGGACGGGGTCTGTCAGCGCCTGGGGACAGAGGGAGCAGGTTATGGCCATCGAGACCCGTTCAGTCAGCGCCCGAGGACGGACGGGTCGTGTGCGGGAGCGGTAACCGTCCTCGGGTCGGATCCCTCAGCGCCCGGGATCGACGGGACCTGTGAGGGAGCGGCTGACGGCCCCCGGACGGGGATCCCTCAGCGCCCGGGATCGACGGGACCTGTGAGGGAGCGGCTAACGGCCCCCGGACGGGGAT